>JAHDVE020008952.1:0-67360 GCA_022606495.2 Halesus radiatus | reverse complement strand
ATTTGCCGGCCTTTATGTTTCCTCCCTGCTACAACATGGGTCTCTTCAAGACCCAGATTCACTCCTTCCTATCCTCTCGAAGACCCTCCACACAGCATTCCCAAAGATGACCTAGGCCTCGAGCGAAATTATTTAGCTCAGGGCCTCCTGTGTGAAGTTAATGTAAAAAAATGCCACTTTTGGTCAGCATAAACATGTTTTAGTTAGTTCACTATTTATCTGTTTTTTTACTAACTACGTGTACACTAGTAAATGCCATGATTTTTTTACAGGTCATCTGCCTTCCGGAGGAAAGGCTTTCACATGTCCCGACTGCAACTTTTCATGTTCTCGAAAGGACAATTTGAAAACTCATATGCTGACGCACAGTGGAGAAAAACCCTTTTCATGTTCCGACTGCAGTTATTCGTGTTCTCGAAAAGAAAATTTGAAAACTCACATGCTGATTCACGGTGGAAAAAAACCCTTTTTATGTTCTGACTGTAACTCTTCATTTTCTCAAAAGGGACATATGAAAGCACACATGCTGACTCACAGCGGAGAAAAACCTTTTTCTTGTTCCGACTGCAACTACTCATGTTCTCGAAAGGATAATTTGAAAAGTCACATGCTGATTCACAGTGAAGAAAAACCTTTTCCATGTTCCGACTGTAACTCTTCATTTTCTCATAAGAATAATCTTAAAACGCACATGCTGACTCACAGTGGAAAAAAAAAGTTTTCTTGTCCCGTCTGCAACAATTCATATGCTCAAAAGAGTAGTCTTCAGATGCACATGCAGACTCACAGTGGAGAAAAACCCCTTTCTTGTACCGTCTGCAAGTATTCATCTTTTTGGAAGAATAGTCTTAAAATTCACATGCTGACGCACAGTGGCGAAAAACCTTTTTCTTGTACCGCTTGCAACTATTCATCTTTTCGGAAGAATAGTCTTAAAACACATATGCTGACTCACAGTGGAGAAAAACCTTTTTCTTGTACCGTCTGCAATTCTTCATTTTCTCAGAAGAGTAGTCTCAAAACACATATGCTGATTCACAGCGGAAAAAAAACATTTTCTTGTACCGTCTGCAAGTATTCATGTTCTAATAAGAGCAGTCTTCAAAAACACAAATGCTGAACCAAAGCGCAGAAAAACCTCTTTCATGTTCCAACTGCACTTCATATTTACGGAAGAATCTTAACGTACAGATGCTGACTCACAGCGGAGGAAAACCCTTTTCATGCACTAACTGTAACTATTCAGGTTCACTGCAGTCATTTTAAAGCGTCTTTTACCGACTCACTGGGAGAAAAGCTTTTACGCGTTCCTGGTGTAATTATTTGTCTTAGCGAAGGAGAAATTTATTAACTCATGTGTTTGTTCATGGCGTTAAGGCCCCAAATGTCGAAATAGCTATCACAGTGATTAAGAAACCTGAAAACTTGCAAAACTTAAATTTGATTTTATTGATTTTTATTAAGAAGTACCTGTTTTATTTGGCCCACGAAATATTTATTTCTCTTCTGAGTACAATTTTATCAGTTAAGTATGTTCGTTCCTGCTTTACAGAGTTCTAAAAAAAGATTAACAAAGATATTTCTAATCGTTTTACTGTATTTTCGAACTTTTGAATAATTGTCCTTCAAATGAAAATAATGTACCCTAAGGTTCTCCTTTAAGAACAAGCACTAGAGCCCTAAGACTTATTAATCACACGTAAAATATTTTAATATCCCAGTTTGTGTCACCTCCTATGGATAAAGACGTTTTAAATTCAATGCTATTAATTTATCGAAGGAAGCAATCACTCTGTGGCTTGACATTATAATTTAAATGACAAATGTTTTTGTTTTAAGTCACTATTTTATTTATATATATTTCTGCATTCGACTGGTTTCGGTTGGACTCAACCTTCTTCAGGAATGTACACACATAAACCGTTTATGGTTGTAAAATATTGTGACTTAAAACAAAAACATTTTTCATTTAAATTACAATGCTATTAAGCTGTTCAATTTCCCACCCAGTGACATCAGAAATACTCAAAACAAAAGCTCCTTTAAAAGTAAGATCATCGATCACCTGCAATAAACCTGTTTGCTTCTTGTAATCTGTTAATATATTTGTCATCTAAATTGAAATCTATTTTCATTTTCATCATATGTTGTACAATAACCTTGCTGAACGATCACTCTGTAAATTGGTTTCTCAGCACAGGCGTTTCACTCCTAGTGAGATGGGCAATACGTCATCAAATAACAAATGTTTATGTTGATATGTAATAAAAAAATAAATAAAATAAAACAGTATAAATAGCACGAGACAGCCAAAAATAAAACAAATATCGTACAAATACACGAATGCCCAGACACCCAAATCTGCCTAGAAAAAACAAATATCGTACAAATACACGAATGCCTAGACACCCAAATCTGCCAAGAAAAAACAAATATCGTACAAATACACGAATGCCTAGACACCCAAATCTGCCTAGAATAAACAAATATCGTACAAATACACGAATGCCTAGACACCCAAATCTGCCTAGAAAAAACAAATATCGTACAAATACACGAATGCCTAGACACACAAATCTGCCTAGAAAACACAAATATCGTACAAATACACGAATGCCTAGACACACAAATCTGCCTAGAATAAACAAATATCGTATACACGAATGTAGACACCCAAATCTGCCTAGAAAACAACATCGAATGCCTAGACACCCAAATCTGCCTAGAAAAAACAAATATCGTACAAATACACAATGCCTAGACACCCAAATCTGCCCAGAAAAAAAACAAATATCGTACAAATACACGAATGCCTAGACACCCAAATCTGCCTAGAAAAACAAATATCGTACAAATACACGAATGCCCAGACACCCAAATCTGCCTAGAAAAAACAAATATCGTACAAATACACGAATGCCTAGACACCCAAATCTGCCTAGAAAAAACAAATATCGTACAAATACACGAATGCCTAGACACCCAAATCTGCCTAGAAAAAACAAATATCGTACAAATACACGAATGCCTAGACACCCAAATCTGCCTAGAAAAAACAAATATCGTACAAATACCCGAATGCCTAGACACCCAAATCTGCCTAGAAAAAACAAATATCGTACAAATACACGAATGCCTAGACACCCAAATCTGCCTAGAAAAAACAAATATCGTACAAATACACGAATGCCTAGACACCCAAATCTGCCTAGAAAAAACAAATATCGTACAAATACACCAATGCCTAGACACCCAAATCTGCCTAGAAAAAAAACAAATATCGTACAAATACACGAATGCCTAGACACCCAAATCTGCCCAGAAAAAACAAATATCGTACAAATACACGAATGCCTAGACACCCAAATCTGCCTAGAAAAAACAAATATCGTACAAATACACGAATGCCTAGACACCCAAATCTGCCTAGAAAAAAACAGATGAAATAAAATATTCTGGAATTGTAATTGATCATTAATCATAACCATAGGTTTTTTTTATTGTTAAGATTAAGACCCATTATTATTAAGGGATTTATTAATTTCCAAGGATTCTAAATTATCTAAGCGTTGACCTTTACTATTTATATGAAGAATATTGATCTTCGTATTTTGATTAAAACTACGATTATTTGAAATACCTTGATTAGCGAATTCGGAAAATGTATCATTTTAAAGACATACGAGTATTACATGTTCTTTGATTTGACGTCGAAATTACGGCGTGTTTTTCCAATATAAAATGAGGAGCATTTGTCGCAATTTAGTTTATATACTCGTATACCGGAGTGAGTCAATTTAAAATGAATTTTCAAGTAAATGAAAAATGGACTGGAGTTCCTTATTTTATTATTGTGTAACCGGCCTTGCTCGGGGATTTTTTTTTAGTAAAGTAACGAAGTTATGAATTCTGCTTTGAAAATTTTATTTCATTCCAAACATTTATTTTTCAAAATATATTTAAATAATAAAGTTCTTAAGTGCCTACTTGTGTTTTCCATTTTGAAAATATTATACTCAAACAAACCTTCTTCTTTTGAATATGTAATCTGTGGCTAACCAGAGTGGTTTATCTATGGGCTAACCCCAATACGACATTGTGGGTCAATGGTGTTCATAGTAATTTTAAAACATATAACAACAGTTTTACAAATTAGATTTCATTCAAACTACTATTTAAACCTGCTTGGCACTAATAAGAACAAACTGTACTTTTTTATATATATTTTTTTATATGAGTACCGCACAAGAGTCCCAACTGCTCCCAACCGTCTGGAGCCAGTGAGACTATGTCATCCCCAATTGGGGAATGTTGTCAGGCTGAAGGTATTGGGGAGGGGAAGGGGAGGAGGAAGGTGGGGAATACCTGGCTATTCAGATCTGGTCACCAAACACGGCTAAAAGCCGTTTCAAGCAACGTTTCAATTCTGAATGGTGGTCTTTCACCAGGGCGATACTGAGAGTATCTTCCACTCTGTACTACTTCCAATCTTCGAGAAACTCGAGGACAGACAGACAAATATTCATTTTTATATATAGAGATTGTAGGTCAAAAAAATGAATGGAGGCATTATTATTTAAACATTATATTTACATGTAGGTTTTTAATATTGTTACACATCACGTACTATGCAGTATTTTTATATTAAAGAAAATTATGCGTTTTAACAAATATTCACTATAATGTGATATATTTTTTGGAAAACAACAACTGAATGAAATAAATTATTGTCAGAGAATAACAATTTTTAATTGTATTAAGTTATTTTTCAAACAATGGGAATTTGTACCCTCCAAGTCATTGCGTTTCGTTCGATAATGTTATATAATAAAACAATAAATGAAATAATTATACAAGTAGTAGTTGAACAATAGAACAATAGAAAATGTACTACTGACGTCCGAATGAATAGATGCGCCATGATAGCCATATTTGCTTACCATTTCGACGGCTGGAGGCAACCACGTAACAACCTAAATTTGTCACCAGGCGGGTTCACGCATTTCTCGATTACATTACGTCATCATTCGTGTATTGACTGGCGGCGAGCGATCGGAGATTTTAAGGAATAAAACAATAATTAAAACTATCGCACTACATTCCACAGATAAGGGTTTTTAACAGTATTTTACTTATTCTATTATATAATACATTTTTACAGTTTTAGTAATAGGCTAAAGCGTCGCCGTCCACGTTTCTTTCGCGTGATTGAAACTGTGTTAGCAATAAAAAAATTGTAAAAGTGGTCAAATTAAATACTTCAACAAAATATTCGGTTTTTGTACATAAGCCGAACCTGTTTCTTATTTACTGTTTTACTTATTGGCTGTTTGGGTTAGTTTGGAATCTGTTCTACATCTTACGGGAATAAAGGAGATCACCATAAATTCCGCACGTTTGTAAAAATAACGAGTTGATCATTAGCAGATTTGCTGTTCAAAGAGTAAAAACTAATTCTTTGCAATGCAATGCGAGTTGCCTGGAGACTGTCAGGATGCATTTATTCGCAAATCAAATAACAGCGACCCGCCTAAGCTCGCCCCCCTTATTTTGGTATTCTCTCTTGCGTGTTAGGGCATCTCTGTTTTGTGCAATGTACACAATTTGGAAAAAATATTTGAAAGAGATGAAAATCTTAGAACAGTTTTGTTATAATGGTAACATACTCCAATTATATAATCGCAATTAATTAATGCAGCATTAGTACAGATTAAGATATTTAGACATTTGGTAGAGTAGTTGCAGAAGTGCGTTATGGGTTGGAGTCACCGAATAAAATAAAATAATATAGAAAAAGCAGACGCAGTTAAGAGGAACGGCTGTGCGGCCTGTTTCATACAAAATTTAATTTTTGGATTTGAGGCCAAAATACTCACCTAAAGCTAACGATTTTTTTCATCGAAAAGTACAGTAAATATCTAGTACGGATTAGAAGTAATTTATTTATTTTTTGTTTTACATTATGAAATAAATAAAGGAATTGATTTTTCGCGATTTTAGAGGCATCTTTAACAATAATTTGGGGGATACCGTTGACTTTGAAAATATAATGAAATATAAAAAAAATATAAAAAAAACGACCAATTTACGTTGGAACACAAATTTAAAATATCGACCCGAAAAAACGTGTTTTTTATTTTAAATGTTTTGTTTTATATTTTCATTCACGTAATCATACTTACATAGCAAATATAGTAATTTAAAAAAAATACAATAAACCAGTAAATAATTTTCTATGTTGCCTCTAAAATTATGAAAAGGATTTTTTTTTCAATTTAAAACATAAATTTTAATAAAATACTTCTCACACGTACTAGATATTTACCAAACATTTCATTAAAAAATATATGATTCCGTTTGGATGGATATTTTGATGTAAATTTTTTTTTTTATTTTCTACAATCATTTTTTGTTTTATTTTTGCGGCATTCACTATGTAGCAATTCCTAGACATTTTGTTTGTAGGTTTTATTTACTATGTACTTTCGTTATTTATGATTTATTAAATTAGCTACCGGTTTCGACACAACCGTACCATTCACTAGCGTTCTTAAAACTTTTAAGAACGGTAGCGAATTTAATAAATCATAAATAGCAAAAGAGTACATAGTAAATAAAACTAACAAACAAAATGTCTATAATCATGTTTACATAGCAAATATGACAAATTAAACAAAACTACCGTTAACACGCGAATAATTTTAGAATTTGCCTTTAAAATCATGAAAAATTGATTTTTTTAATGGCCTAAATTCATAATTTGACAAATAAAAAAAAACTTCTAATCCGTACTAGATATTTACTATACTTTTAATTAAAAAAAAAAGATCATTCGGTTTGGGTCGGTATTTTGGACATGAATTTTGAACATCGGTATGAAAAAGGCTGCGCAGCCGTTCCTCTTAAGGGCTGAACTGTTTAGGTGTTCGGGGAACTGGCAGTTGGTGAGGAGCACTGTCTCAAGGCCACACAGTGCTCTCGATCCAGGGGATATAGGCAGCCACTCGCGTGAAGAGGAACGTGCAGGGTTTGGCACTATAGTTGGTGATGATTCCCACTAGCAGGTGTGTGCAGGTCACTCTGGGGCCGTTGTATAGGTACAACGGAACGCCCGAATGCGTTCCCTGCAAACAAATAATGAAATAAGGTGAGCACAGTGGAAACGGAACATTATTCATTGATTACTAGGTATTAATAACACCTTTGTTATGTTTTGTTAACTATAGAAAGTTAAATAATCACAATTAACTTGCATCTTTACTGTGCAAAGTTCAGCCGGCCGGCGAGTTGACCGAAAGCGGTCCATATTTTTTTAAACATTCCTAGGTCATTTAATTTCACCGCTAGGGGATTGTGTCGTTTTGGTTTTATGTATGAAATTTTTGATTGGTAACGTGAGCTGATATTTACTGAAATCTGAAATCATTCAACGCACCACCTATGGTAATATCGCATTGTATATTGACTTTAGTATTCGGTTGAGTGGATTTTAAGCGTAGAATTTTAACGGCGCGCTGTTTATAATGTACTCATATTGTTATGCAAGTTAGTTTGAGTTTCTCACATTTTTAAAGGGAGGTCACTGGACAATCGCTCTTTAGACAAAACCGCCATTGATCCTAAGGATACATACCTCACACGGTCCAGTCATGTTGAGAGAGCGGCCGCAGATCTGAAAGTCTTGCTGAATGTTATCACCGCTGAAGATCCTGGAACACTCATTCCAAGGTAATGTTTTCATTGTCGTCTGAAATGTTAAAAAGGACTGATATTAATTACATTAAATTTATTTTAATAAATGGATTATTTTTATAGCGCCGTTTTTTATATAGAAAATCATCTAAAGGGCGCTTTACAACATACTTGATCTAACCTATACCTTATTTATTAGATTTATTACTAATGGCTTACAGCTAAACTTTATAACTAGAAACTAACTAATTTAGACTTATAATTAGTGACTTACATCTAACACTCATATAGTTGGCAAACTTACAACTTGGTGTAACCTTAAGTGACCAGCTCAGGTATGGGGGCTCCATCGAAGCCAGAGTAAAGTTAGCCTCTCAGAAGCTGGCCGTATTGTACAGAGCCCGCAGATACTGCAGATAGTACACAACTGCTGATCCTGTATAAATCGCAAGTGCGCCCCACTGTAGAATTTGGCAGCCACCTCCAGTCGGGAGTCCCAAAATATCCGAAAAAAACCCTTGACTACAGAAATGGGCGGTCCGTTTGATAGATTCGCCTATCTTAACAAACGGGTTGCAATCTTTAGAGCACAGACGTCAGGTGGGAATGCTGTCCTTGTTTTACCAGTATTTTAATGGAAGATTCTCTGAGAAACTAGCGTCATCCCAACAGTTGCACATGGTTCACAGTTGTCACATGAGAACGGGTCGTTTTAAAGACTCGTTCTTATGTTCAACAGCTCAGCTGTGAAATGATATTTCGGCCTCTGTGTTCCTCCATCCTACAGCATGGGTTTCTTTAAGACCCAAGTTCACTCCTTCCTATCCTCTAAAAGACCCTCCACACAGCATCCCCAAAGATGATACAGGCCTTGAGGGAAATTATTTCCCACGGGGTCTCCTGTGTGGAGTTATCGTAAAAAAAAACTAAGACCTGTAACTATTGATTTAAAACTAGTGTCAAACGTGTTTATTAACAAGTGGGTCTTTCAAAAAATATTTTTGAATGGTTAACATCTATGGTTTAGGAATAGAGACTAACAATGAACATATTAACATTTTAAAATAAATTATATAAAGATCGTTGCCCTTGTTTTCAGTGATAATTTACACAACAGTGGGGCGAGTTTGTATATGATATATCACAGCCGCATTTGTATGTCTCTGATCGGTTTGAGGATAATATGTACATACTCGTACATATAGTACTGACTGTTGTAAACATTGAGTACAGATACAGTCTGACATTTAAAAGTAGACACAAATTGAAGGCTTTGCGAGCGTTTAGAATGTTTTAAATGACAGCACCAAGATGGCTAACAGGAAAGTAAAAAAAAAGAAAGTATTAAAAACAGTATAGAAGATCTCGTATCTAGGATGAACGAACTATGCATGAAGAATGAGCTGATGATGAGTGTAAGTCTAAACTCACGGTGTTTGAAAGAGAGAACACAAAAACAGTGTGCAATATAGTTGTGAATGATGAATACTATAAGACGCAGTAAGGGATGAATATTTGGGAAGTATGTTTACGAGAGATGGAAAGACCGATAGGGATATTGGATGAAGGGTGAATGCAGGAAACTCCATTTACGGAGAACTGAACGCGGTTGCCGCTAACAAAAAATGTTCATAGAACCGAAGCTAGCAGCCCACAATGGAGTGCTGATACCAACTCTGATGTATGGCAGTGAGGCATCAAAGTGGCAGAGGAAAGATAAAAGTAGACTGAATGCCGTAGAAATGATATCTCCGAGGCGAATGTGTGTTAAAACATTGTATGATAGTGTGAAAAATGTTGAGATTCGTAAATAATGCAAAGCTGATGTAAACGTAAAGAGTAAGATTAAGAAAGCGACTGGAGAAAAATGTACTGGAGAAACCATAACTAAAACTTCTGCGGTTTCTACTGAATCCAGAAAAGTATAAATTATTGGTAACTCTTTAATAAATTATGATTTTTTTTAGATTGTCTAAATTTTTAAAATAATTTTATTAGAATTTTTCGAGTTTAAAGTTTCTTGCAAGTTAACAATTGAAGAAAACAATTCAAATGCTTGCATTTCTTTTTATTTATACAAAAAATGTTCAAAATGTCTCTCCTTCTCGTAAACGATTTCTTTATAGTAACCGCACACGAAATAGTCAATAGGGTTAAGATCTGTCGAGCGTGGTGGCCACTGGATCACCATTCAGAATCGAAACGATGCTTGAAGTGGCTTTTGTGTTTGATGAACAGATCTGAATAGCCAGGTACTTCTCCATCTTTCTCTTTCCCATCTCCTTCCCATCCTCAATGCTTTCAGCCTCACAGCATAGCCCAATTGGGATGCCATAGTCTCACTGTATCCAGATGATTGGGAGCAGTTGGATCTATTGTGCGTACTTACTTAAAAAAAAAATTATTACGGCAAAGAAAACTGTTCTAACCTTAGTGTCAGCCAAAGAGTTACCACGCCGTCCAGTGAGGATCAGGTCAGAATTGGGAAGAAGGGATCCCGTGTGGAGACAGGCTGGCAAAACTCTGCTAGTAAATGTCACCCTGAAAATCAAACATTTACAATTTTATGTTCATTTACTTATCCGCCTAAAAAAAGTTTTTACATAAAGGTGATAAAAAATAAATGGTGTGTGCGGGTGGGTACGTGTAGATGCTAATCGTAATATTAATTATCACGACGGTTACGATTGCGAATTGTAATTTTAATTATATACTCGTACATACAATCTCCTTACCGAAAACGGATAATCAAGGAAAGAACATTTAAAAAAAAACTATTCAATCTCAAAATAACAATGTGTAATAGGATTAGTATGTAATATAGGAATTACATGTAAGGTATATAAAGAATAGAATGTAATATTAAGTAATACGATGTATAATATAATTACTAATTGCAGTTAATTAATATAATATGTATATATTTAAATTAAAAAAAGTGAAATAATAATGATGTATTTCTTTTAACAATACATAAAAAAAAATAAAACAATAACGTTCTTTATAACCACGAGAATTTTATTTAATTTTGTTAGGACCTACCGGTTTCGCTTATCACAAGTATCATTAGATTTTAGTTTAGTTTAGTTTTGTTCAGTTTAATTTTGTACCCTGATGATGCTTGTGATAAGCGAAACCGGTCGGTCCTAATAAAATTAAATAAAATTCTCGTGGTTATAAACAATGTTATTGTTTTATTTTCATTAAATATCTCTAACCACAAAGTGACTGCTTTCCATAAAAAAAAATAATAAAAGTTCCGAGGGGCCTGAATTAATATTATTATTGCATCAGGAAAGGAACAGAAAAGTTAAGGGCAAGAAAGGGACTCACCAATTCACTCACTGCACATGTAGTGTTCACTTATGTTTCAATGGATATTCTGCGTTATTCTTGCGGTGACGAGGTAAAAGTTCAACGGACATTTGAATTGTTTGCAGACCCTGTGCTCGCGGCGGCGTTTTTAATTGTACTGGGGCGGTATATCAAAAAGGGTTGAGGAAGGGGGCAAGGGAAGGCCACATAATCGCATGCAATTATTTGGAATTCAAGTAGGTGACCGATAATTATGAACCTGTGAATAGAAGAATATCTCAGGAAAAATAACAACAAATCTAGATGCGAAATTTAGGTAGATGCTAACTAACTAACTAACTAACTAACCATCACGCCGTTTCCCCGCAGGATTAGGCAGAGAGGACGGACCGCCAAACAACTCTATCTTGGCATACACTTCTTGCTTCATTCACATTCATACATCGTCTCATACATTCTCTTGTATTATTCCGACTTCTGACATGGCCCGACTCAAGTACTTGATTCACTTGATCGTGCCACGTCTTCCTCGGACGTCCCCGGCGTCTTCTTCCATTCACATTCGCGTCATACATTTTTCTTACACTTCTTTCTTCGTTCATTCGCTCCACATGCCCAAACCATCTAAGCGCCCTTTCTTAATCTAACTCATTACGCTTACATCATCCTTGCATTCTTTACGAATTTCAATATTTTTCACACGATCATACATGGTTTTACCACACATTCTCATTTCTCATTTCAACGGCATTCAGTTTACTTTAGATGCAATTATAAAATAAGTATATATACGAATATACAAATATAGCTGAAGTTTAAAACTGCAATTACAAATAAAATGAGAAAGAACAAAATTAAATATAATAGGAATACTCGTTTAATGCTAAAATAGTAGACTAAGATTAAGGTAAAGAGTTCAATCATTTCAATTTTGTATTTCATTAATCCAGATTTAAAAATGGCAAAGTTAGTACGGAATAGTTCATGAAATATAACTTACTCTGAACATTAGATTTTTCTAACAGGCCCGGAGTATCAAATTGTTCATGGATAATTTTTTTAGTAAAAGGAATTTTCAATGATAAACATAGTTAATCTGTTATGAGGATATACCTAATTTATAGTTGATGAATCTCAAAAACGTATGTAGTACTCTCTCAGTTTTATTTAAATAGATTTAATAATGTCTACTCCAAATTGAAGGATTATATTAAAAGTGATTTTTAACCATCGTAAATTCATGCTATTACCACACAATGGTTCAAAGGTCAATATCCGAACTCAAAACTCTCATTCTCATGGAAGACGTCGAAGTGATGTGTAGGTGATATGTATTATCAGTGGGGAAGTACAAAGAGGACGTAACATATACAAAAAGGTAGTGGTAGGAGTGGGGATAGGGGTAGGGGTAGGGGTAGGGGTAGGAGTAGGGGAAGGGATTGGGATAGGGGTAGAGGTAGGGGTAGGGGTAGGAGTAAGGATAGGGATAGGGGTAGGGAGAGGGGTAGGGGTAGGGGTACAGGCAGGGATAGGGGTAGAGGTAGGAGTAGGGGTAGGAGTAAGGATAGGGATAGGGGTAGGAGTAAGGAAAGGGATAGGGGTAGGGGTAGGGTTCGAGGGAACACAGTCAAAGTCAACCTCAAAACTTCACTCTAAACTATTCACAACGACGATTAACATAAGATTGAAAAGCTTACTGCCTGTTGACCTGCACCAGGGCGATGTCGTTGAGGAACCAGTATGAGCGGGTGTATTCTGGGTGGGTGACTATTGTGGAGACGCTATATACCGCGTCTGGGGAGTACCATCGGGGTGGGAAACTGCCCCCCAGCCCGATGTACTTTATATTGCTAGACCTGAAACAAAACAAGTGTTACATTTACTATTTAATTAACATTCCTATTATGTATGGTCCACCACCTCGGTGCAGTGCAAATAATATTTCTATAGACCCATTAGTAAAAGCACAAAAGGCAACTATTTAATTAATTTTTCGTTATTTACTTGAAAAAATCGTGACTCGAATAAGATATACATATATTTTTTTAATTAGGAAAGACAAACATTCCCAGGTCACGAATAATCTGACAATATTTGAAAATTTCCTACTTCCATCACAGTCAGCTGAAGATGTTTCTTGTGTTGTGATGGGGACTTGACCAGTCGAGGAATCGAACTCACGACGCTGGGTGGGTCCCAGACGCGGGGCCAACTCAGTCATTGACCGGTCGACGTGTTATTACATTTCCAGGTAAAGAATTATACTGATGTATCAGTGGTTACCTCTCCATCTGTCTCATGTTAGACGAATCTAACATAAAGGTATGAACTCTCAATGGTATGACTGTAATTCCAAACAATTCTCTAATTTCTCTTTCATTTACCTCGATTCTGACATGTAGCCCCTCGATACAGTATCGTTAAATATGTGTTATGTACCTACTCATCTGATAGTAAACTGTCTACCTACTGCTATTCCTAGCTATTGTTCACCTTAATCTGGACCAGACAAGACGTCACCCAGTCCTCTGTTATTATTTTAGCTATTGAAATAAGTATCTCATCTCAGAATTATAAATACCCGAATAAAACTAACACCCAAAGTCAATGGCAGTTGCCAATAGTCATTACTTAACAGATAATAGTTATTGTCCCATCCCCTAAATTATAAACTTCTATTGTCCTCAAATCTGCAAGACAATTGTAGGTAAGCCGACAAATTTCCAACGGTAATGAGGAAATTCTTTGTAAATTCCTTTATAAACTGTGTGTTCCCTAAATCCTGGGTTCATTCCTCCTACATTTTAGCTAGGGTACAGTTTGTACCTGACCACATTTACTCCTACACAAAACCGATAGATGCGTAACATATGACAGGCTATTATTCTTTACAGCAGAAGTTGTGTGGGGGTAGGGCAGTGCAATGTAACGTAATATACTAAATTTCAGTGCTTTTATTCAACAAATTGTGAAAAAGGGAATTGAAACTTTAGGTTTTATGTTAAGAATAATAATAATTTTAATTGATACAAGTAATACAATTGTTGTACATATCCCTAGTTACAAGCCTAATAGAACACATTCCATAGTGTGGTCGCCCTTCTACAAAACACATATTCATAATGTAGAAAGAATTCTTTTAGTTGGTACACATATGTTTATCATATGTTAGCATTATCAGCCATTTTGGATCAGTGGTTTCTTTTTGACAACTTGAAAGGTTAGTCACGTTTTTGGGTGCTCCTCGAATTTTTATTTAGGTTCGTTTTCTGAGGCATCATCAGTCCGATTGAAGTGAAATTTGAGATTTGCTTTATTTTCTATGTCCTCATCAGCATTTCTTCAAAAAAATTTGATTCTTTGCAAAAGGAGGTCGGTTCGTCTGATTGACAATCCGTTGTACACAGATCGATTGCTATCTCTGATGCACAGACGCTATGGAGGTATGCTGATTCTGTTCTACAGATATTTCAATGGGGTCGGCTCGAAGGGGCTAGCAGTGTTGATCCCTCTGAGCCGATGCACGAGCGTGAAACTCCACGGTCACGAGCGGAACATCCGTTCGCAGTTCATACTGGCTTCATGAGAATGGGTCGTTTCGCCTTTTCAAGGCCCGCATTAACAAATTTCTACACCCCCCCCCCCTTAACCCGCCTCACAACGTTGCCCAACCGGGTAACGATATAGTTCCCCTGTATGTGCTCTACCAATACAGGGACGCTCTTTTGAGGTGTTACAGAAAAAAAAAACTTTATGCATAAAAATGAATTTTCGTCTGTCTGTCCTCGATTTTTTCGAAAATTACTTAACCAGTATCGCTGAAAATAGCACAGTCTGTTTTTATTAGTGTCGAGAAGGTTTAGAGAGTAGTTTGAATGAAATCCAATATGTAAAAGTGTCGCTATAACGTTTTAAAATTAGTATGAAAAACATTGAACCCGCCATGTCGTATTGAGGTTATCTCATAGATATACCACTTTGGTTAGCCACAGATTACATATTCAAAAGAAAAAGGTTTGTTTGGATAGAATATTTTCAAAATGTAAAACACAAGTAGGTACCTACTTAAGAACTTTATTATTTAGATATATTTTGAAAAAAATAAATGTTTGGAATGAAATAAAACTTTCGAATTAATGTTTCTTTATATAATTGAAAATACACTTTGTATATACCACTTTACTTAAAATATATAAATATTTCTACATGTTAAATTTTTTATCATTTTTCTATACTTGAAATTATTTTTTAGTATTAATTTATTCCTGAAGATGATAGCATTGCTATCGAAACATGTAGAAATATTTATATATTTTAAGTAAAGTGGTATATACAAAGTGTAATTTCAATTATATAATTAATAATGATGCCACAAAGTTATCAATCATTTGAAGAAATTATAATGTTTCTTTGTTTAGAGATAGTAATAGTCGTCACAAGGCATTACTTTCTCTGTCAAATCAATTATGCCCAAACGGCAAGCAAGAATTCACAACTTCATAACTCTATTAAAGAAAAAATCCCGAGCAAATTTTTAAAAGGAATTTTTAAATATCGAAGAAAATAATTCTTTGACGTTCGTCATTGTGGTAAATATTTCAAGGGGGAGTTGACCTATAAAATAATCTTTTTACCTTTATCCCACTCCTATGTTCCCATCCACCCTCCCCTCCCCCGACTGACATTGTTTAAGCTAATTGATGAAAAACTGTACATTGTCACACTTTACTCATAGTATTTATCATCAGCAGAGGAAAATTTATAATTGGAATAATTGATTGTTTATTTTGTTTTATATATATGAAAATTATGGATTTGCTGTTAATTTTCCCAAAAAAAAGTAAATAAATAAATAATGAGAAAAAAAAACTCACCCGTACGTCAAAATGACGTTAGCACTGCACAATAGCCACCGGTCACTCACCAGAGTTGCAGGAAACACCAGCCAGTTGATGTTGGCTTCTACACCCATTCCAATTCGTGCCTGGGAATAGAAGCAATCTTCATATTATTCTCATGGCAAGCGCTTTTTACCTGTCTGGAGGGTCTTTTAGAGGATACGAAGGATTGAACCCGGGTCTTGAAGAGACCCATGTTGTAGGAGGGAGGAATCACTGAGGCCGGTAAATCATTCCACAGCCGAGCTGTTGAACACAAGAACGATTCATAGAAGGCACACGTTCTCATGTGGCAAATGTCAACTATGTGCAAATGTTGGGCGCGCGTTCGGCGTATTTCCCGACTGTCGACCGGTGCCGAAGGGATCAATGACGTTAATTCATCAGAGCATCTTCTATTGAAATATCGGTAGAACAAGGACAGCATTCCCATCTGACATCTCTGCTCCAAAGATAGAAATCGGTTTGCTAAGATCAAGTGGACTGCCTGTTTTTCTAAAGAGTCAAGGTTTTTTTCAGATATTTTGGGGGGTTGCATGAAATTTTTAGAAAAATTTCTGATTTTGTTTATTTATTACGATTTTTCACTTTTGCATACCAACTTCCCGAAGTCAGTAGGGCTATATCACCTAATTTAATAATGTAATAACACACAAACTAATAGTATCGACATCGCAATAACAATAACCTTCAGAAATATTTGTATGAAGTAATCCGTACGATCACAAATGGATGCACAAGTATTGCACTATGTATTGTTAAGATTCGTAAGGATTTCAAGGCTGATGTAAGTGTAAGATTAAGGTTTGGGTATGTAGAGTGAATGAATGATGAAAGGAATGTGAGGAGAATGAAAGTTCACACTATTGCCAATACAGTCAATCCTTAATACCAGAGGTTTAGAGCCCCGCTAAAAACCTGTCTCCAAGGGTTGCATCTTAAAAAATAGCTTCCTTCTAGAAAATGTGGGGTAGTACTTTGGCCACTGTTATTACAACCTAAAGATTATATCATATAGGGGGGGGGGGGGGGGGGAATGGCTTTAGCCGTGTTTGGTGAGCAGATATGTATAGCCAGGATCTTCCCCATCGCCTTCGCCCCACGACTGCCTTCTGCCCCACAACATACCCGAATGGGAGCTGGTCCTTTGATCGAGTAAGTTAAACCGGCTTCGCCAGCAAATGACCAGTACAGCGGAGTGGTTAACGCAAAAGATATGAAAGGAGCATTGATCATAATAAAGACCGCATAAGTGAAACCGCGAAGACATATAGTATTTCAACATTATTTTACTTTTTTTAACTAACTAACTAACTAACCATCACGCCGTTTCCCCGCAGGGGTAGGCAGAGAGGACGGACCGCCAAACAACTCGATCTTGGCATACACTTCTTGCTTCATTCACATTCATACAACGTCTCATACATTCTCTTCTGTTATTCCGACTTCTGACATGGCCGACTCAAGTATTTGATTCACTTGATCGTGACATGTCTTCCTGGACGTCCCCGGCTCTTCTTCCATTCACATTCGCGTCATATATTCTCCTTACACTCCTTTCTTCATTCATTCGCTCTACATGCCCAAACCATCTAAGCGTCCCTTTCTTAATCTTGCTCACGACGCTTACATCAGCCTTGCATTCTTTACGAATTTCAAAAATTTTCACTCGATCATACATGGTTTTACCACACATTCGTCTCAGAGATCTCATTTCTACAGCATTCAGTCTGCTTTCATCCTTCCTCTGCCAGTTCCATGCCTCACTGCCATACATCAAGGTTGGTATCAGCACTCCATTGTGGACTGCTAGCTTCGCTTCCTTGGACAACTTTTTGTTTGCGCCAACCTCGTCGTGCATTCACCCTGCTTTCAATATCCCTATCTGTCTTTCCATCTCTCGTAAACATACTTCCCAAATACACAAACTCATCAACCTGCTCCTACTTTTTTTACATTACATATATAATGAAGAATGTCCCGGGTAGGGGGTGTGTGCTTGTTTTGTATACAAATCTACAGTTTAATTCCGAACTCTTAATGAAAATTTCCACATTTGATTTTCAAAATAAGATGAAGATTACAGGGTAGGGGTATGGGTAGTACACGACAATCTCAAACATTACTCCGAACCATTGATAATCGCGGAAAACGCCGGGAACCTCAGTCAGTCCATTATAAAAGAAGAATGTCCCGGACGGGCGCTGTTTGTTTGTTTGTTTCTTTGTTTAGAATACAATTCTACAGTTTTATTCCACAATTTTCCATACTTGACTTTCGAAACAAGAGAATGGCTACTGTCTACATGAGATTTTGAAAAATCACCAGTTTCCCCATTTTTAACCCTTTAAAGTACAATTTTGGTACTTCTTGATGAAATTTTGCATACTGACTTTCAAAAAAAGAGGAAAATTACTAAGTAGGGGAGGGGTAGGGGTTGGCATTAGGGCAGGGGTAGTGGTTGGCGTAAAGATAGGGGTAGGGATAGGGGTACGGCTAAGGCTAAGAGTAGGGGTAGTGGTAGGGGTACGGCTAAGGCTAAGGGTAGGGGTAGGGGTAAGGCTAAGGGTAGTGGTAGGGGTAGGGCTAAAGCTAGGAGTAGGGGTAGGGGTAAACCATGAAAACCTCAAAACTTTACTCCAAACCATTTATAACCCTGAGCAAAGCCAGATACTTCAGCTAGTTTGTTAAATATATATATATATGGTCTATAAATAATGTGTAATGATAGCCTGTCCAAAAAGAGAAAAGAAATGTAAAAATAATAATAATAATAATAATAAATTCGTAGAATAGACGTAATATAAGAATAGGAAGTAATATTTGTACAGCGCCCCTGAGGTGATTTCTCACAAAAGCGGCGCTATAGAAATGGTCCGATTATTATTATAATTATATATATATTTTTTTTATATGAATTCCGCACAAGAGTCCCAACTGCTCTTACCCGTCTGGCGCCAGTGAGACTATGGCATCCTCAATTGGGGAATGTAGTGAAGCTGAAGGTATTGGGGAGGGGAAGGAGAAGGAGAAGAGGAAGGTAGGGAAATAAAATATAAAAAAAATATATTAAAAAAAAACTTACAAGATGCGGGGCCTCGGAGGTGGTGTTCAGGGGAGTGAGGTGGTATTCTTGTCCAAGGTCCGGTATATCTGGGCACAGGTCTCCCCGTCCCCAGCCGAATCTCGTTTGCTGGCACGGAAACACCTTATCGCCCAGCTCTACGCAGTCTGTAGGGAAACAAAGATTACCAATAAACGTTTTGTGTGTCTGTAAGGACTCTAAACTCTTGTTGAATGAAACACGGCGCCATTATAAATATTTTAGAAAAAAAATTTAAAATCTTTAAAACGTAATTGTTGGCGGGTGTATAGTTCCTAATAAAATGTTAACATTTAATAAAGTGACAGTAATTTTTTTCATTACTATGGCAATTCCTAGCCGCTGGCTGTGTCTTTGAACTTATGGTTACCCTGAAGGGGTAACCATATGTGACTTATACCGGGGTGGGAAAGTGGTGGGTAACCTCCACTGTGTCTTACAGAAATTCTAAAAATTTCCCTTTCCGTGTAATTGAAATTTGTACGCTTCTGATCAGTATCAGTTTATGTATTAAAATCAATACGTTCTATGTCAGCATTTGTTTTAATGTTAGCCAATTTAATTCCTCTATCATTTTAGCTACTTTTGAATATTTCTTTCGCTTTAATATTATTCTCATTGCTCTATTTTGGAGAATTTGTAATTTAGTTCAGTTCTCTGTCGTTACACAAGTGAAGTATCGTTGAGCAGTAGTTAAAATGTGGAGCAATAATAGAGTTGTAAATTGCCGTCTTTCTTTTTTTTTTTTTTACATTAATACCGCACAAGAGTCTCAACTGCTCCCAACCGTCCGGAGCCACTGAGACTATGGCATCCCCAATTGGGGAATGTTGTGAGGCTGAAGGTATTGGGGAGGGGAAGGAGAAGGGATAGAGGAAGGTGGGGAAATACCTGGCTATTCAGATCTGGTCACCAAACACGGCTAAAGGCATTTCAAGCAACGTTTCAATTCTGAATGGTGGTCTTTCATCAGGGCGATACTGAAACTATCTTCCACTCTGGAACGTGCGCAAATATACTATATATTATTTTTATTTGAATTAATTGTGAAACAGCACAAATTAATTAAATAAAATTTACTTGCGCACGCCGGGATTTGAACCCGCGACCTTCGGGTTCGTAGTCGAGAGCCTTACCCCTCGACCATGGAGGCCTTTCTGGACATTTTTGGACGTATTATTTCCAAAAAAGAAATCTTCCCAATTTTCTTTTTGATACATTCAGCATGTTTATTAAAGTTAAGTTTTGTATCTAATATAAGTCCCATGTATTTCATATCATTTACATTTTCAATAATTTCACCATCAATGAATGATGGAGGGAATGGATCTAGTCTGAGTAGAGTAATATGTATTGTGCGAACTTTATTTATTGACAATAATTATCAGCCTGAAACACTCATCCAAATTGAAAAAACCTTCCGAGAAAAGATAAATGTCGCCGACAGGACTCGAACCTGCACCCTTCCGATTGCCGGTCAGATGCTCTACCGTTGAGCTACGTCGGCTTATCGCAAACCCGCCAAGTTAATCAATATATACTAGTGTTTCAATATATAAAAATAATTTAATCAATATACAAAAAAATAATTGTTACCCTTTGCGCTATGCACAAAAATCTTGTCTTAAAAACTTTAGTTTATCAATTAATATTTATTTATTGATTTTATGTTTGCAGTCAGTACTCATTGTATGAACGATCGTATGAACGAGTTCAGCACAAATTTCTTAGGCATTTAAACTTTAAACATTTAAACTTTTGACGGCCTCCATGGTCGAGGGGTAAGGCTCTCGACTACGAATCCGAAGGTCACGGGTTCAAATCCCGGCGTGCGCAAGTAATTTTTATCTAATTAACTTGTGTTGTTTCACAAGTAATTCATTTAAAAATAATATATAATATATTTGCGCACGTTCCAGAGTGGAAGATACTCTCAGTATCGCCCTGGTGAAAGACCACCATTCAGAATTGAAACGTTGCTTGAAATGGCTTTTAGCCGTGTTTGGTGACCAGATCTGAATAGCCAGGTATTCCCCACCTTCCTCTTCCCATTCTCCTTCCCCTCCCCAATACCTTCAGCCTCACAACATTCCCCAATTGGGAATGCCATAGTCTCACTGGCTTCAGACGGTTGGGAGTAGTTGGGACTCTTGTGAGGTATTCATATAAAAAATAAATAAAAAACTCAAAATTACAATTATGTAAATTTGATGAATTATCGCAGCTGATTACTCTGTCTGACAGGAGAGTTATGTCAGACCTAGTTGTATTATGTAGAATCATTGACAATCTAATTGACAGCCCTGCCAACCTCGCCGAGGAACACAAGACAAAGTGTAACAAGTTTCTGCAACACTTACACAATCAACTATCAGTCTCATTCATCAACCAATAGGATGCATGATCTGGGCAACAGGTTTGGAGGTGTTGTTGATCTATTTGCTGACTCCATTTATACAGTAGGGCTAATGATTTGTAACAATTATTTTTATAATCCATAATTATTTGTTAATTGATAAACAATTTTTTTTTATTTTTTTTAAGACAAGATTTTTGTGCATAGCGCAAAGGGTAACAATTATTTTTATAAACAATAATTATTAGCCTGAAACACTCATCCAAATTGAAAAAGCCTTCCGAGCAAAGATAAATGTCGCCGGCAGGACTCGAACCCACACCCTTCTAATATCCGGTCAGATGCTCTACCATTGAGCTACGTCGGCTTATCGCAAACCCGCCAAGTTAATCAATATATACTAGTGTTTCATTCAATAATTACGGTTTTTTAATTGCCAATAATTGTTACGGTTCAATAATTGCCGGCGACATTTATCTTTGCTCGGAAGGTTTTTTTCAATTTGGATGAGTGTTTCAGGCTAATAATTATTGTTTATAAACATAATTATTTGCCTGAAACACTCATCCAAATTGAAAAAACCTTCCGAGAAAAGATAAATGTCGCCGACAGGACTAGAACCTGCACCCTTCTGATTGCCGGTCAGATGCTCTAAAGGAAGGTTTTTTTAATTTGGATGAGTGTTTCAGGCTAATAATTATGGTTCATAAAAATAATTGTTACCCTTTACGCTATGCACAAAAATATTGTCTTAAAAACTTTAGTTTATCAATTAATAAACTAATGATTTGTGTTCAAATATTGTTTCGGTTTTTTATTTAATGTGACTGTTGAACGTTTCAAAAAGATTTTTCGTTACTTTATGGTTTGGAATCTCCATGTACTTGTAATTTTTGATCGCTCTTTATATTATGTTCTAAAATCTACGTAAAATCCCAGATGGGCGTATAATCAAACAAATAAATAAATGAAGTGTTAAAAATGTGTGAAGCACGGTGAATAAACGTGTTTATTTATGATGCGTACTCGCCGTGCATCTCATATAGGTACAGCGTTATCCAGTAAAATTGAACTTATTGATGGAATTTTATACTCACAATCAGCCGCCTTCGAGCCACTTCGTTTCTGCGAGACCATTCCTCTGGACAAAGGCGGACAGGGATCGGAGCAGCAAACCACGTCGCTAGTGTTCGGACCACATTTCTGAAAACCAACATGTAATGTTGAAAATTTATATGTTTACGGACTTTGGTCCAAGTTTAGAAATTAGGCCAGCCTCTATCAGCTAGGTTCTGTTTCTATGAAAGCGCAGAAGTCAGCTCTAGTATTGAAACTGACGGCCTCCATGGTCGATCGAGGGGTAAGGCTCTCGACTACAAATCAAATCCGAAGGTCGCGAGTTCAAATCCCGGGGTGCGCAAGTAAATTTTATTTAATTAATTTATGTTGTTTCACAATTAATTCGTTTAAAAATAATATACAGCATATTTGCGTACGTTCCAGAGTGGAAGATACTCTTAGTATCGCCCTGGTGAAAGACCACCATTCTGAATAGAAACGTTGCTTGAAATGGCTTTTATCCGTGTTTGGTGACCAGATTTGAATAGCCAGGTATTTCCACACTTTCCTCTTCCCCTCCCCAATACCTCCAGCCTCACAACATTCCCCAATTGGTAATGCCATAGTCTCACTGGCTCCAGACGGTTGGGAGCAGTTGGGACTCTTGTGCGGTATTGATATAAAAAAGTATTATCAATTTTTGGTATTAACGTGGCTTCCACATGAGCGGATGGCCTAACTGCTGGGTGGTCCGCCCGAAATTACATTTTGCCGCTACATGGCAGGATTCACCAGTGGTCACATGAACATAGCCGAGAGCGTACGTTCAATGGCTCGCTCCTATAATCAGTTCTCATATGAACGTCAGCGGGAGCGCACGCATCTTGCGCGAACAACTCCAGCTGCAACACATACACGAAAACTTCGCACTGACAATTGACAGCTACAATGACTATTATATTGATATTAATAATAAAAAAAGGAAAAAAAAGGTCCATTTTAGGTATATTTTGCTTAATTATGACAGAAACAGACTTAGTTAAGATAATATGTGTGTATTATTTAGAAAAATTATATAGTAATATGTCGACTACCATAATACGGACACGTGCCGAGTTTCGTAGTCGAAAATGATGTAAACTGTGTACCAAAAACTATATATATGAATAAATAAAAAAAATACATATACGAGTATGTATCAAATCATGAGACGGAGTTGTTCCTAGGTGAATTTATTTATCAAATTACTATGGGAAATTCAAATTGAAGAAAATAAAATTAAATTTAACAAAAAGTTGTAATTAATATATAAATATAGGTATGTATCATTTTATATTTTAAAATAATAAAGAAATTCGGAGACAGTTTCGCTTAGCGGAGACCCCCAGGAGTACTGCCATTATTGCCAAGTCAAAAACTGAAGACTCTATTCATATATCACACGCTTGGTTTTGATCGGAAATACTGGGTCTAGTAACGGCCCAGCGTTCCGTACTCCGTAATAATTTCCATATTATTGTTAATTCTTTTTTTCAAAACATTATTTTTTCTCTTTATCTATATATATATAAAAAAATCAATGTAAGTTTGTTTGACCGGTTTCGCTGAAAATAGCAGTTTGTTTTCATTAGTGCCGGGAAGGTTTAGAAAGTAGTTTGAATGAAATCCAATATATAAAACTGTTGCTATAAAGTTTTAAAAAACATTGAACCTGCCATGTTGTAATTATGTTAACCCATAGATATAACACTCCGGTTATCCACAGATTGCATATTCAAAATAAGGTTTTTATGGGTAGAATATTTTCAAAATGGAAAACACGAGTAGGCACCTACTTAAGAACTTTATGATTTAGATATATTTAAAAAAAAAAAAAACGTTTGGAATGAAATAAAATATTCAAATGAATGTTTCTTTATTTGGAGATAGTTACTTTCGCTGTCAAATCAATCATGGCACCCTAAAGACAAGCAACAATTCACAATTTTATATCATTATTAAAAAAAAAAAAATCCGAGCAAGGCCGGGTACGCATCAGGTAGTAGGTAATACATTGAATAAATGTATCTATATATCTCATGTAACATGGCAGATTGTGTTTGCGCTGTCTACCGAGTCCTGCTGGATTAAGACACACAAATAAGCAAAAATGGGTTCAAATATGTTAACGTTAATGTTACCTGTGGGAAAATGCCTTTAATCGCATCAGCTATAGCTGTCCGGCAGTCGGAATATCGAGTGCATGCTCCCGCTATTCCGGTATCCTTAATGGTGCAGTTACTGCCTGCAAGCACACAGACACACCGGAGTTATTCGAAGGATTTCGGAAAATCAAACTTACCATCGCCAAATGACTTTGAAATGAGTGATGATTTGATTCCCGGTACTTTACCTTCATTGTCTATCGGTCGAGGGCAGCAGACGATCGCAACAGTGCCTGCAAAACCGCAAATCTGAAAACAATAAATATTAGGTAAACTAAAAAAATTTACTAATTCAAATAATATCTGTGAGATTTAAAGAATATGAAAGAAAAAAGACAGACAGTAAGCCGATTAAAAGGCAAAAAGTGTAATATCTAGAACTATATAAAAATGAATGTTTATTTGAATGTCCTCGATTTTCTTGAAAATTGCTCGACCGGTTTCGCTGAAAATAGCACAGTTTGTTTTTCTCAGTGCCTGGAAGGTTTAGAAAGTAGTTTGAATGAAATCCAATATGTAAAACTGTTGCTATAACGTTTTAAAATTAGTGTGAAAAACATTGAACCCGCCATGCTATATTGATGTTAGCCCATAGATTTACCCCTCTGGTTAGCCACAGATTACATTTTCAAAATGGAGAACACATATTGGATTTCATTCAAACTACTTTCTTAACCTTCCCGGCACTAATTAAAACAAACTGTGCTATTTTTGGCAAACCGGTAAATCGAGGACACACAGACAACCATTAATGTTAACATATATAGATTATTTGCTGTAGATAAAATATCAGAATGTTTGGAAGTAGGTCGAATTATAAAAAAACATATTTGCGATGATGTGGTCTAGAGTGTAGAAACTACTCAGATTTCGGTTTTGATGCAGTGGCTATTACAAAATGATAAGTCGAGGGTTCACCTGGGGAGATATTTCTTTCATGGCTCCTTCCACGGCCGAGGGGCACTGGGATATGTGCAGACACTCGCCGGGCAGCCCCGTTTTCCTCACGGTGCATAAATCACCTGCGAAAAACATGGCTATTATCTTAGATTAATTAAATAGTGAAGACACGTTAAGTCGCGACCCCTGCGACTGTTTTTTAAAACATTTGCCGAAAAAAAAAATAAAAAGGGTATTATTTTTTTTAAATATAAAAATATGCACAAATAAATCTTGGTAAAAAAGTTGAACAAATAAAAAAAAATGAATCAAAACAAATAGATGCAGAATGAATTATCAACAACTCGTTAAACATTTTAATCGCTAATGTGTTACGTACCTACCCATCTGACTCAAACTGTCTACCTACTTCTCCTCAAATTCCTCTAGGTATTGTTTACCTCAATCCTTTGACCAGACAATGTCCCCCAGTACACTTTTGTCATAGTAGCTATTCAAATAAGTATCCCATCTCAGAATGCATAAACACCCCGCCCCGCTACCTCACATTCTATGTATAGGTCATTTATGTAAATTAAAAATTTTATTTATGGAGAAGATAGAGATAGAGAAGACGGAAAAATATATTTTTTAATTCCTACCTTGTTGTCCCATAGCACTGGTCAATAGGAACACGATGGATACAACCTCCAGAAAACAAAGCATTTTGATTTTTTTATTACAAAACTGAATTAAAAAAAAAGGCGCGCTTAGAACCTCTTCACTACTCTTTTGAAATCGCAATGCGGTGCGAAGCTTCACCTTTACGAGTTTTTATCAGTGTCTTGACCTTAGGGTTAAAAAAAAGATAACGCATTGGTGTCTTGCAAACACAATTTTTGTCTCTTTATAGTAAGTTTTTTGTACTATTGTATGAAGCCATCAATCTTAACCCCAGTAAACTATTACTCGTTGTTCGTTGGATACGCGGCCTGCCAACTGGTAGATCCACTTCCTAAAATTCGAACGAAATCACGCACTACTTATGCAGGTGGCGAAAGGTTCATATTCTAAAAAAACTTAAGTTGGAGATTTTGCACTTTAAACATTTTGATACTTTATTTTTTTCAACTTGTTTTTGCATTACTTCCCATTGCATCGCGTTTTAATGCAAATATTTACAGGTAGAAAAATCTTAACCGGATACTAAATAACTAACTAAGTAACGTAATAATTAACCAACTAACTAACATACTAACCAACTCATTCACTAACTAACTGACATACTAAATAACTAAGTAACTAACTGCCATAATAACTAACCAGCTAACTTACTAATTAATTAACTAACTAACTAAGTAACTAACTAATTAACTAACTAACTAACATACTAACCAACTCACTCACTAACTAACTGACATACTAAATAACTAACTGCCATAATAACTAACCAGCTAACTTACTAATTAATTAACTAACTAACTAAGTAACTAACTAATTAACTAACTAACTAACATACTAACCAACTCACTCACTAACTAACTGACATACTAAATAACTAACTGCCATAATAACTAACCAGCTAACTTACTAATTAATTAACTAACTAACTAAGTAACTAACTAATTAACTAACTAACTAACATACTAACCAACTCACTCACTAACTAACTGACATACTAAATAACTAAGTAACTAACTGCCATAATAACTAACCAACTAACTTACTAATTAATTAACTAACTAACTAAGTAACTAACTAATTAACTAACTAACTAACATACTAACTAACTCACTCACTAACTAACTGACATACTAAATAACTAAGTAACTAACTGCCATAATAACTAACCAACTAACTTACTAATTAATTAACTAACTAACTAAGTAACTAACTAATTAACTAACTAACTAACATACTAACCAACTCACTCACTAACTAACTGACAAACTAAATAACTAAGTAACTAACTGTCATAATAACTAACCAACTAACTTACTAATTAATTAACTAAGTAACTAAGTAACTAACTAACTGACATACTAAATAGCTAAGTAACTAACTGCCATAATAACGAACCAAGTAACTTACTAATTAATTAATTAACTAACTAAGTAACTAACTAACTTATACTAAATAGCTAAGTAACTAACTGCCACAATAACTAACCAAGTAACTTACTAATTAATTAATTAATTAAGTAACTAACTGAGAAAATAAATAACTAAGTAAGTAACTAACTAACTTAGTAATTAACTAACTGATATAATAACTAACAAACAAACAAACCAACTAACTAGAAGAACCTCCATACAGCATCCCCAAGGATGACACAGGCCCCAAGGGGAAATAATTTACCCCAAAGTCTCCAATGTGCAGTTAGATAGTTTTAAAAAAAATCTGACTCTTGACATTACTCGGGAAAAAGTAGCAGCAATGATAATTAGGACGTATCATGACGTTTATATTGGATTTCACGTAATCGATGAACATACCTACTATTTCAAATAATATAATCAAATTACGTCAACATCCACAAAGTTATTTATTTTTCATAGTCTCCTTAACAGTTGTACACCGATAGATAACGTTTGGGTTTTTCATGTTATTTTTAAATCGTAATTATTCGTATCTACATTCATGTACCATTGGCGACACAACTGTGTCATCATCAAAACAGTATTTATAAATATACTACCTCATGTGTGCCCGGCATTGCTCGCGTTTTTTTTTTGGAATAAAGTTGTAAGGTTGCGAATTTCTGTTTGTTGTTTGGGTGTCATAATTGATTCGACAGCGAAAGTAATGCCTTGTGACGACTATTACTATCCCTAAACAGAGAAATATTCATTTGCAAATTTTATTAAATAACAAAGTTCTTAAGTAGGCACACCTACTTGTGTTTTCCATTTTGAAAATATTCTACCGAAACAAACCTTCGTTTTTGAATATTTAATCTGTGGCTAACCATAGTGGTTTAGCTATGGGCTACCCTCAATACAACATGGCGGATTAATTGGTTTAAATACTAATTTTAAAACGTTATAGCAACAGTTTTACATCTAGAATTTCATTTTAAATCCTCTCTAAACCTTCCCGGCACTAACATGAATAAACTGTGCTATTTTAAACGAAACCGGTTAGTAATTTTTGAGAAAATCACAGACAGACAAAAACATCAGGTTATTAAGAAAAAGAAAAAAATTTAAACTCGACTAACGCAAAATTTCCAAAAGCCTTGTGCTATTATAAACGAAACCGGTTAGTATTTTTTGTGAAAATCACAGACAGACAAAAACATCAGGTTTTTAAGAAAAAGAAAACAAATTAAACTTGACAAACGCAAAATTTCCAAAAGCTTTGTGCTATAGTAAACGAAACCGGTTAGTAATTTTTGAGAAAATCACAGACAGACAAAAACATCAGGTTATTAAGAAAAAGAAAACAAATTAAACTTGACAAACGCAAAATTTTGCAAAAGCTTTGTGCTATAGTAAACGAAACCGGTTAGTAATTTTTGAGAAAATCACAGACAGACAAAAACATCAGGTTTTTAAGAAAAAGAAAAAAAAATAAACTTGACTAAAGCAAAATGTCTAAAAGCTTTGTTTTAAATGTTTGAAATTTTTTGTGAAGTAAAACTAAAAAAAAAACCTTTTAGCACATTATTATGAAAATATAAATGAATTGAAAAATACACTTTGTTTTCACCACTTTATATTTATACAAAAATATCACATATAAAGTGGGGAAAATAAATAATATTTTTTAATTAATTTATATTAAAGTGAATACCAATCGTTTGAAGCATTATTCTGAAAACATTTATATTGATATTGCCAACAAGTGACCCGCCACAATGATCTGCCAGGCAAGTATGGTCCTGTATAATATTAACTTCCTGTACGTAGAATTAATAACCTGTATATTTTAGGGCGGCATTAATTTTATATAGTTTGGTATTACAGGTCGATGAACCGGTGAATGCAATAAGTAGTGATAATATATTGTCCATAGTTAGTGATAAGACCTGACGGTCTGCGTGGCTGAGTGATTACGATCCTTGGCTACGAATCCGGAAACGCAGGTAAATTTTGTTTGATTTAAATGTGTTGCTTCACAATTTATTAATAAAAAATATTTGTGGAACGTTCCAGAGTGGTAGGTACTGTCAGTATCGCCCCGGTGAAAGAGTAGCATTCAGAATCGAAACGTTGCTTGAAATGATTTTAGCCGTGTTTGGTGGCCAGATCTGAATAGCCAGGTAGTTCCACACCTTCCTCTACCCCTTCCCCTTCCCCCCCTCATTGCCTTCAGCCTCACAATATATCCCGATAAGGAACTCCAGTCCTGAAATTAGAATGTCAAATGTTCAAATAAGGATGAGCTTCACCGTATACAATTTTATATTCTATAATGGTAAACCATAACTAAACTCAAGTAATAAAAATAAGTATCTTTTTAGAAGCTTTACCAGAGAGAATAATAATAGTATTGAGTATTAACATTATCATAATTGGTTTGCTCAAGAATACTCTAATACCTTTCTGCAATAACAGTTATTTTTTTATATATTGAACAACAATTATAGGGCTTAATTAAAATTAAGTTTGAATTTCGCCAAAAATGAAAAAAAATACATATTTGAAATACAAATCAAAATTGAAAAGTAGAATTTTCCATACTGATACCAAAACAGAATGCGCACGTGACGTCAGATGTTCCAAAAGCAATGGTACCAACATAACAAGGTTTTTTGGAGGACTAAACGCGGTTGGCGCAAACGAAAAGTTGTCCAAAGAAGCCAAGCTAGCAATCCACAATAGCATACTGATACCAACCCTGATGTATGGCAGTGAGGCATGGAACTGGCAGAGAAAGGACGAAAGTATACTGAATGCTGTAGAAATGAGATTTCTGAGACGAATGTGTGGTAAAACCATGTATGATCGTATGAAAAATGCTGAGATTCGTAAATAATGCAAGGCTGATGTAAGCGTAGTGAGCAAGATCAAGAAAGGGAAGCTTAGATGGTTTGGGCATGTAGAGCAAATGAACGAAGAGAGAAGTGCAAGGAGAAGATATGACGCGAATGTGAATGGAAGAAGAAGCCGGGGACGCCCGAGGAAGACATGGCACGATCAAGTGAATCAAATACTTGAGTCGGGCCATGTCAGAAGTCGGAATAACAGAATCTGCCTACCCCTGCGGCGAAATGGCGTGATGGTTAGTTAGTTATTTTTTATTCACTTTAAAATAACGATTTATAAATTCTATGTATAATTACATATTAAAAAACTCGTACATTCAGAATCGGCATTTCCTGATCTATATGAATACGTATTTTTAGATTTTTATATGAAATTAAAAAAGATACAGAATTGGAAAAAAAAACAATCGGACAGCGCCTCCGAGTTGATTTTTCACAAAAAGGCGCTTTGAAAATCATCCATAACAAATTTATCATATATCCCAATTTAAAATATGATTCCTGTGAATCTTCCCCAGCTTTACAAATAATTAACTTCCACCTCACATGTCGTTATGATACCATCGTTATATTGCCTCAGTCATCCGTTTAATTAATATTATGAAATCAAATGGCGCGAAAACGAGTAGTCTGCAAGTATGTTGTCTGTTGTATGCTGATGATGCGGTGCTGATTGCTAACAGTATGGAAGATCTACAGTCCCTCGTATCTAGGATGAACCAAGTATGTATGAAGAATGAGCTAATGATGAATGTAAGTAAGTCTAAAGTCATGGTGTTTAAAAGAGAGAGTACGAAAACAGTGTGCAATATAGTTGTGAATGACGAATACTTGAAGTAGGTCGATGAGTTTGTATATTTTGGAAGTATGTTTACGAGAGATGGAAAGAGTGATAGGGATATTGAAAGAAGGGTGAATGCAGGAAACTCCATTAACGGAGGACTGAACGCGGTTGGCGCAAACAAAAAGTTGTCCAAGGAAGCGAAGCTAGCAGTCCACAATGGAGTGCTGATACCAACCTTGATGTATGGCAGTGAGGCATGGAACTGGCAGAGGAAGGATGAAAGTAGACTGAATGCAGTAGAAATGAGATCTCTGAGACGAATGGGTGGTAAAACCATGTATGATCGAGTGAAAAATGTTGAGATTCGTAAAGAATGCAAGTCTGATGTAAGTGTAGTGAGCAAGATTAAGAAAGGGACGCTTAGATGGTTTGGGCATGTAAAGCGAATGAACGAAGAAAGGAGTGTAAGGAGAATATATGACGCGAATGTGAATGGAAGAAGAAGCCGGGGACGCCCGAGGAAGACATGGCACGATCAAGTGAATCAAATACTCGAGTCGGGCCATGTCAGAAGTCGGAATAACAGAAGAGAATGTATGAGGTGTTGTATGAATGTGAATGTATGCCAAGATCGAGTAGTCTGACGGTCCGTCCTCTCTGCCTACCCCTGCGGGGAAACGGCGTGATGGTTAGTTAGTTAGTTAATTAAGTAGAATATTTTCAATTAATAAATGCTCCTTCTTGTATAAATATTGTACGATTATCTCTCTTTAATGACAAGATTATGTTACTGTTGTCTCCCTCTTACACACAATACTTTTATATTGGTGTCTCCCTCTAATGTTTTATTATCTTTTCTCTCTCTTTTGTATTCTCCCTATTTCACTTTATTGTATTCTGTAACTATATATAACCATAACTCTGTATTATTCTTTATTTATTATATTTGCCCAGACGAAGCTTGAGCTAAGCGAAACCGGTTGGCGATAAATAAAATATATTAGTGGTTTATAACAAAGTGTTTTATTTATTTAATAAAATAATGTATGTTAATACGTACATGTAAATACAATAAAAAAATAATTATACAACAACCGATAAACAAATAACTGCACGCGCCCTTGGAACAACGGGGTTCCATCTAACTCGACAATGTTATGCGATAATGAACTCTAAATTAGTACTTTCTAGAGCCCATTATCGCGTGACAATGCAATGTCAGATGGATTGTTCCAAGGGTATTCTTAATTTTCCCTAAAATAAAGACTTTGCAAGTGGTTCTGTTCGAATGTCTCACTGAAAACTAGAGAACGATAAGTCTGGCTTTGTGAAATTTACTCTTCACGCTTTTTCTGTCCAAATTTTCTCGATGATTTTAGCTCCCATTTTACTGTAAAAATAATCGCTAATCGAATGTACAGAGCCCGCGAAAATTCAAATTTCACCTTTTCTTTTGAACACACCTCGTATTGAACAACAATTATAGGGCTTAATCACCCAAATTAAGTAAAAAAAATTGGAAAAACTAAATAAAAATGCATTTTTAAAATTTAAAAAAACTTTTCATACTAATCCAAAAACAGAATGCGCACGTGACGTCAGATGTTCCAAATGCAATGGTACCAACATAAATCGGTGTTTTGATGAGCTGATTTTTTATTGGCTATTAAATAAAGATTTATATATTCTACGTGTACTCGCAGTTATATGTTTAGAATGGGCGTTTGCTGATCTATACGAATATATATTTTTAAAGTGGTATATTTTCGTTGGAGTTCCTTATTCGACCGCCAGGTGCCGCTGCAGGCTCATTCCGTAACATGACGTCACTCGAAAGGATATAATTTGGGTACGAGAAACATATTCAATACAGGTTACTTATGAGCTACCTTAATCTAAGTGTACAACAATGTTTTCATATCTAGATAATTACTTCTTACATTCTAATTATTAGTGGAAGCTTCCTATTTATTTTATTTATTGATTACATATTTATGGACCTTTGTTTTCGCCTGACGTGTTGCCTATCTCACCAGGTGTGAAACATGTTCAGATGGCAATTTACAGGGGTGGCTGTTCAGCTAGGATATTTAGATGATAAATAGATTATTGTATTATAATTTATTTAAAAAAATAATTCCAAATTTTCTGATTTAAAGGTATAAAAGAATTTAGAACCCGACAGGTTTATTGGAGGGGATCAATGGCCTTACTTTTAAAGGTACTTTTGTATTGCGTATTTCTGATGTCACTAGGTACAGGTAGGGAAATGAGTAGCTTAATAGCGGAGGTTTGACGGCCTCCATGGTCGAGGGGTAAGGCCCTCGACTACGAATCCGAAAGACGCGGGTTCAAATCCCGGCGTGCGCAAGTAAAGTTAATTTAATTATTTGTGCTTTTTCACAATTAATCATTTAAAAATAATAATAATATATAGTATATTTGCGCACGTTCCAGAGCGGAAGATACTTTCAGTATCGCCCCGGTGAAAGACCACCATTCAGTATTGAAACGTTGACCAGATCTGAATAGCCAGGCATTTCCCACCTTCATCTTCCTCTTCTCCTTCCCCTCCTCAATACCTTCAGACTTATAACATTCCCCAATTGGGGATGTCATAGTCTCACTGGCTCCATACGGTTGAGAGCTGTTGCAACTCTTGTGCGGTATTCATATAAAAAAAAATTGCAATATATTTAAAACTTCTTTGTCCATAAGAGGTTTTACAAACTGGAATATTAAAAGATGTTACATGTGATTGTCTCAGGGCTCTAGCGCTTGTTCTTTCTCCAAACATATGGATATTTTTTAATTGATGCAGCACGACATTTTTTAATGAAGAAAATCAGTACGCGTCCTTAATGTAACGTTAAGAATAACCTTCACGATTAGTTTCTGGATCTTTGCTAAAGGGTCCAGGCAAGCATTTGTGGAACTAACCAAACTGATAATACCATATTCGAGAGATGATTGTACAAGAGCATAGTAAAGTTGCCTCAGTTGTTTTCTATTCAGTATTGTCTATAATATTTATCAATATAAAGGGATACCTGTCAAACGGTTCACGAGGACGTTTCGACCAGGTTGTCTATTAATGTTGTTTCGGCCCGAGAGATAGGTTTTAATGCAACATAGTTGGGTGTCTTTAAAAAAAATAAAAATAGTTTTTCTCCAGTGTGGGGAAGCATATGTTCCAAAGACTTTCAGTCAGAACACACACACACACGTTTTAAAAAAAAAAAACGAGTAAGCATGTGGCCTGTTAAATTTAACTTTACAGAACATTAATGAAGTTTTTATTCAGTACTTATTTAATGTCAACGGCATAAATATACCATAAACACTAATTGCGTGTCACAGTTAAACACAAGCATAAGAATATAGATATGCAAAGTGGCGGTAGATCGTCCAATAACATTAGAAAATGTATAAAGAATACAGGATCTTGAAGGATATAAAAGTAAGAGATCTGCGTTCATACAAAACCTATAAGTAGACTTTATGATATAAATGAATAAGCATGTGAATTTTTAAAGAACCCCTATCGGAACATGAATAGTTGCAGTCGGAACAAAAAAAAGTTTTCCCCCCAGTATGGGTACGCATGTGAAGTTTTAAAGTTATCTTATAGGAACATGAAGAGTTACAGTCGGAACACAAAAAAGGTTTTTCTCCAGTATGGGTAAGCATGTGAAGTTTCAAAGATCCCTTTCGAGAACACGAATAGTTACAGTCGGAACATGAAAAAGGTTTTTCTCCAGTATGGGTACGCATGTGAAGTTTCAAAGTTATCTTATAGGAACATGAACAGTTACAGTCGGAACACAAAAAAGGTTTTTCTCCAGTATGGGTACGCATGTGAAGTTTTAAAGTTATCTTATAGGAACATGAAGAGTTACAGTCGGAACACAAAAAAGGTTTTTCTCCAGTATGGGTACGCATGTGAAGTTTTAAAGTTATCTTCTGGGAACATGAATAGTTGCAGTCGGAACACAAAAAAGGTTTTTCTCCAGTATGGGCAAGTATGTGAATTTTTAAAGATGTCCTTTGAGAAAACGAATATTACAGTCTAAACATGAAAAGCTTTTTCTCCAGAATGAGTAAACTTGTGAAGTTTTAAAGATTCCTTTCGAGAACACGAATAGTTACAGTTGGAACATGAAAAAGGTTTTTCTCCAGTATGGGTAAACATGTGATATTTTAGAGATCCTTTTTGAGAACATGAATAGTTGCAGTCGGAACATGAAAAGGGTTTCTCACCAGTATGGGTAAGCATGTGAACTTTCAAAGATTCCTTTCGATAACACGAATAGTTGCAGTCGGAACATGAAAAGGGTTTTTCTCCAGTATGGGTATTCATGTGGAGTTTTAAAGATACCTTATTGGAAGATGAATAGTTACAGTCGGAACACGAATAAGGTTTTTCTCCAGTATGGGTAAACTTGTGATAATTTAAAGATCCTTTTTGAGAACATGAATAGTTGCAGTCGGAACATGAAAAGCGTTTTTCTCCAGTATGGGAAAGCATGTGAAGTTTCAAAAATCCCCTTCGAGAACACGAATAGTTACAGACGGAACATGAAAAAGGTTTTTCTCCAGTATGGGTAAACATGCGATATTTTAGAGATCCTTTTCGAGAACACGAATAGTTACAGTTGGAACATGAAAAAGGTTTTTCTCCAGTATGGGTAAAGTTGTGATATTTTAAAGATCCTTTTTGAGAACATGAATAGTTGCAGTCAGAACATGAAAAGCGTTTTTCTCCAGTATGTGTATCCATGTGGAGTTTTAAAGAGCCCTTATTGGAAGATGAATAGTTACAGTCGGAACACGAATAAGGTTTTTCTCCAGTATGGGTAAACTTGTGATAATTTAAAGATCCTTTTTGAGAACATGAATAGTTGCAGTCGGAACATGAAAAGCGTTTTTCTCCAGTATGGGAAAGCATGTGAAGTTTCAAAAATCCCCTTCGAGAACACGAATAGTTACAGACGGAACATGAAAAAGGTTTTTCTCCAGTATGGGTAAACATGTGATATTTTAGAGATCCTTTTCGAGAACACGAATAGTTACAGTTGGAACATGAAAAAGGTTTTTCTCCAGTATGGGTTAACTTGTGATATTTTAATGATCCTTTTTGAGAACATGAATAGTTGCAGTCAGAACATGAAAAGCGTTTTTCTCCAGTATGAGTATCCATGTGGAGTTTTAAAGAGCCCTTATTGGAAGATGAATAGTTACAGTCGGAACACGAATAAGGTTTTTCTCCAGTATGAGTAGACATGTGAATTTTTAAAGATGCTTTTCGAGAACATGAATAGTTGCAGTCGGAACATGAAAAGAGTTTTTCTCCAGTATGAGAAAGCATGTGAAGTTTCAAAAATCCCTTTCGAGAACACGAATAGTTACAGTTGGAACATGAAAAAGGTTTTTCTCCAGTATGGGTAAACTTGTGATATTTTAAAAATCCTTTTTGAGAACATGAATAGTTGCAGTCGGAACATGAAAAGCGTTTTTCTCCAGTATGTGTATCCATGTGGAGTTTTAAAGATCCCTTATTGGAAGATTAATAGTTACAGTCGGAACACGAATAAGGTTTTTCTCCAGTATGAGTAGACATGTGAATTTTTAAAGATGCCTTTCGAGAACATGAAAAGAGTTTTTCTCCCGTATGGGTACGCATGTGAAGTTTCAAAGATCCCTTTCGAGAACACGAATAGTTGCAGTCGGAACATGAAAAGGTTTTTCTCCAGTATGGGTAAGTATGTGAATTTTTAAAGATGTCCTTTGAGAAAACGAATATTACAGTCTAAACATGAAAAGCTTTTTCTCCAGAATGAGTAAACTTGTGACGTTTTAAAGATTCCTTTCGAATACATGAATAGTTGCAGTCGGAACATGAAAATAGTTTTTCTCCAGTATGGGTAAGCATGTGAAGTTTCAAAAATCCCCTTCGAGAACACGAATAGTTACAGTCGGAACATGAAAAAGGTTTTTCTCCAGTATGGGTAAACATGTGATATTTTAGAGATCCTTTTTGAGAACACGAATAGTTGCAGTCGGAACATGAAAAGGGTTTCTCACCAGTATGGGTAAGCATGTGAACTTTCAAAGATTCCTTTCGATAACACGAATAGTTGCAGTCGGAACATGAAAAGGGTTTTTCTCCAGTATGGGTATTCATGTGGAGTTTTAAAGATCCCTTAGTGGAAGATGAATAGTTACAGTCGGAACACGAATAAGGTTTTTCTCCAGTATGGGTAAACTTGTGATATTTTAAAGATCCTTTTAGAGAACATGAATAGTTGCAGTCGGAACATGAAAAGCGTTTTTCTCCAGTATGGGAAAGCATGTGAAGTTTCAAAGATCCCTTTCGAGAACACGAATAGTTACAGTTGGAACATGAAAAGGGTTTCTCACCAGTATGGGTAAGCATGTGAACTTTCAAAGATTCCTTTCGATAACACGAATAGTTACAGTCGGAACATGAAAAGGGTTTTTCTCCAGTATGGGTATTCATGTGGAGTTTTAAAGATCCCTTATTGGAAGATGAATAGTTACAGTCGGAACACGAATAAGGTTTTTCTCCAGTATGAGTAGACATGTGAATTTTTAAAGATGCCTTTCGAGAACATGAATAGTTGCAGTCGGAACATGAAAATAGTTTTTCTCCAGTATGGGTAAGCATGTGAAGTTTCAAAGATTCCTTTCGAGAACATGAATGGTTACAGTCTGAACAAGAAAAAGGTTTTTCTCCAGTATGAGTAAGCATGTGAAGTTTTAAAGAACTCATTCGCAAACATGAATAAGTGCACTCGGAACAAGAAAAAGGTTTTTCTCCAGTGTGGGTAAGCATGTGACGTTTTAAAGATCTCATAGTGTAACATGAATAGTTACAGCGGGAACACGAATGAGGTTTTTCTCCTGGATGCGTCTTCAGGCCCGTTATTAAGTCTGAAAAGATGGAGGATAAAGCTCGTTAAACAGGAATTTATAATGGATGTAGAAATATTTTAAAACAAATTCAGACAAACAATGATCATTTTTACCTGCAGTCTGGGTTATACTTTCACAGCGCTCCAAGCATTCCTTTTTAACATCCAGCAGGTCTATGTCTATTTCCGTATTAGGAATCCCCCCTTCATCTTCTTCTTGGTATCCTGGTTCTGCCTTGATGGGAACACTCTCAAAATTAATGTTAACTGGAATAATAAAAAAAACAAGACATGCTCAGTATCTAATTGAATAAGGAAATCCAGTCCATTTTTCAAAATTATATTTTATTAATGTTGACATCCTAACTTAATTTTCTGCTTTTTAAAGTTATTTCTTTAAAGTTTGTTTTCATGGTTAAAATAATTGTTAAAGTTTCATCTTTTTAAAGCCCACCAAAACGCACGAAATCTATGGCTTGTTGGGTATGACGTCACACGAGCAGTCGGATTGGCGGTTCAATAGGCGGTAATCGATATTGTATGGATTCCATACAAAACTTCGAGAACTTTTATACTCAAATTTAACTGCTTTCAATTGAAGGAAACATTGTAAAATATCAGCGTCTCTTTACTATTGTAGGTGCATTGTACCAAAGTGCAAAAATACGTTCATATCCGCAACTGATTAACAATTTATCAGCGTTCAAAGAAAGTCCATAGCTAGCATCTAACCCAACCTTTTTAAAACCTAAACTGAAAGAGTAGGCCGTAACCTAACATGTTGGTAACATAAATGCGTATTATGATACCGCCGCATAGCTGATATATCGATACCGGGTCCACCGATATTAGCGTTCTGACCGTTCCGAGATATTTTGGTATTCACAACTATTGAATAATGATTTTGTATTTGATAATAATGAACATAATATTTTGATGATTTTTATAGCGCCATTTTGGTGAAAATCACCTAAAGGACGCTGTGAAAATGTTTTTTTTTTTTTATTTCCAATGCTCCTTTTTTCATTATTGAAATTTAAATTTAATTATGACGGCCTCCATGGTCGAGGGGTAAGGCTCTTGACTACGAACCCGAAGGTCGCGGGTTCAAATCCCGGCGTGCGCAAGTAAATTTTATTTAATTAATTTGTGCTGTTTCACAATAACAATAAAAATAATATATAGTATATTTGCGCACGTTCCAGAGTGGAAGATACTCTCAGTATCGCCCTGGTGAAAGACCAACATTCAGAATTGAAACGTTGCTTGAAATGGTTTTTAGCTGTGTTTGGTGACCAGATCTGAATAGCCAGGTATTTCCAAGCTTCCTCTTCCCCTACCCAATACCTTCAGCCTCACAACATTCCCCAATTGGGAATGCCATAGTCTCACTGGCTCCAGACGGTTGGGAGCAGTTGGGACTCTTGTGAGGTATTCATATATTAAAAAAAAATCATTGAAATATTATACTTCTCTTTTAAGCAATACTTGTGTAGAGAAGCGGAGTGTACGTATTGCGTTAAGATGGTTATATATTTACACAGTAATGTTTCCTAAAGTGTCACAAGAAGCTTCCTAAAATAATAATAATAATAAAAATAAAATGGTTTACATGATTATATTACAGAGTTGGTGGTTTACCTAATAGAAAAAATGGAGTGCGTGGCGACAAATTTTGTTTTAGAAGTTAAAATCATAATATAATACACGTATTGTGCAATGTGACGTAGGATATTTAACACATACCATAACGGTACTAGTGGTATATTATGTTGTCTATCTTATAACTAACTTTAGACAATCTATCATATCGATAATAAGTACTGGCGTTACTGACCGTGCTCGATTCATTCGATATTCATCGCTATCCAATATTAATAAATCTTTGGTATCGCCGATATTTCAATAAAAATTATTCCTTCGGTGTCAACAATAAAAAAAAAAACTATAAAAATAGCAAGAAATTACAAAATATTACGAAATTTTAAACCGTTATGTCCCAGATACTATTAGGTCTGCAGAGACCATTTTGATTTCAAATTGTACGCACATTTTTTCTACTTCAAAAAGCATAAAATGATTTTTTTAAAATAATTAATTATTTTTATTCAATTTAATTTTTTTATAACTTATTGAAGTTTGTAAACCTCATTGTAATATTTTAATCATTGAAGAAGATAATATTAACACATCCCAAATGAACCACGAAACCGAAAAAAACAACAGAAATTAAAAAGATTTCAGTCGCATCTGGGACTCGAACCCAGGACCTCTACCTATCCGGGGTAACCGCTTAACCAACTTAGCTAATGAGACCAGTACAATTTACGCCATTTACACCGATATCATACTTCATGTTCAAGATTTATTAATATTATCCTCCATTTTTATAAATCCCATTATTATTGGCTGCTATCCTTATGATGATTGCAAAGTTTCATCCAGAACTCAATTGCAATCGGAACAGAGTCTCGGATATACCTACCCGATTCTATTTATATGAGACATCTATTGACTTATTGTACAAGACTGGAAAGAAATATTCAATTTAATTTTTTTATAACTTATTGAAGTTTGTAACCCTCATTGTAATATTTCAATCATTGAAGAAGATAATATTAACACATCCCAAATGAACCACGAAACCGGGTTACCCCGGATAGGTAGAGGTCCTGGGTTCGAGTCCCAGATGCGACTGAAATCTTTTTAATTTCTGTTGTTTTTTCGGTTTCGTGGTTCATTTGGGATGTGTTAATATCATCTTCTTCAATGATTAAAAAAATATTTTTATTGTGATTTAAAAACCTCATTGTAATATTTAATAATTGAAGAAAATAATATTAACAAACCTAAATGAAAGCTGAAACCGGACAAAAGGACAGAAACCAAAAATATTTCAGTCGCATCTGGGACTCGAACCCAGGTCCTCTGCCTATCCGGGGCGACGCTCAACCGACTTAGCTAATGAGACCAGTTCAATTTGTGTCATCTTCATCGATATCATATCTCAAATTCAAGATTTGTGAATATTATCTTCCATTTTTAATCTCATATTATTGGCAGCTGTTTTTATGATGTTTACAAAGTTCTAACCGAACTAAATTGTAAATAAGTAAATAAGAGTGGTTACGATCCTTGGCTACGAATCCGGAGATCAGGGGTTCAAATCCTGGTATGCGTAAATTTTGTTTGATCAAATTGTGTTATTTCACAATTTATTAATTAAAAATAATATGAAGTATCTAAGTATCGCCCTGGTACAAGACCACCATTCAGAATAGGAACGTTTCTTGAAATGGCTTAAGCCGTGTTTGGTAACCGGATCTGAATAGCCAGGTATTTCCCAACCTTCCTTATTTCCCATCTCCTCCTCAATACCTTCAGCCTCACAACATACCCGATTGGGGATGCCATAGTCTCACTGGCCCCAGACGGTTGGGAGTGTGTGGACTCTTGTGTGTTTTAAAATAAAAAAAGAGAAATCAATGACGCTATGGTTTTCCCGTTGCCCCCGAGGGAAGTGATTAAATTTTATTATGATTCACGAATATAATTCATAGTTTAAAGCTTGAAAATTTGCACAATTAAATACCCAAGTAAATTGAGAGTAAATCGCTTCGCTCCTCCAGAAAACCGTCTAATTACTCCTTCCCCTTTGATCGGCTTCCACTCCGATACCTAAATGTTCAAGTATGTCTCCCATTTATTTCAAATATTGCATTTATCCTTGTTATTTAACATCATCTATTTGATTTATTATTAGTAAAAAAAGCTGGTTGGATTGGGATGTTTTTAATTAACTAACTTACCATCACGCCGATTCTCCGCAGGGGTAAGCAGAGAGGACGGACCGCCAAACAACTAGGTATTGGCATACACTTCTTGCTTCACTCACATTCATACATCGTCTTCTAGTATTCCGACTTCTGACATGGCCCGACTCAAGTATTTGATTCACTTGATCGTGCCATGTCTTCCTCGGGCGTCCCCGGCTTCTTCTTCCATTCAAATTGGCATCATACAATCTTCTTACACTCCTTTCTTCGTTCATTCGCTCCACATGCCCAAACCATCTAAGCGTCCCTTTCTTAATCTTACTCATTACGCTTACATCAGCCTTGCATTCTTTATGAATTTAAATATTTTTCACACGATCATACATGGTTTTACCACACGTTCGTTTCAGAGATCTCATTTCTACGGGTGTTTTTAATTAATAAATTTGAATTATTATTATTTAAAAACAATATTTTTCTCCGCTGTGGACTGTGTACTCCGCTAAGATTCAATCATACAGAATGTATGGATCAACAAATGTCGATTCACTCATACAGAATGTACGGATCAACAAATGGCGATTTAATACATTGGCTTTATAATGAGAATTTATAATAAGTAGCCCTGTAAATGCGCGGCGTGTTATGTAGTCACTAATGCCACCGACTCACGGGTCGTTAAGGAATCAACATGACGTCGTTGAGCCAACAATATCCTGCTAAAGAGGGGACTCAAATATATATGCATTACTTTGTGATCTGCTAACCTCAAGAAATACGACAAATTATGTATCTACACATTATATGCGGGTAGTAAGGTAAATGTATAAGGTTTCCAATGACGAAAGTCATTAGACTGTAAGTTCCATATAATAATATTCAATTTATTTTTTATAACTTATTGAAGTTTGTAAACCTCATAGTAATATTTAATCATTGAATAATAATGAACCACGAAACCGAAAAAAACAACAGAAATTAAAAAGATTTCAGTCGCATCTGGGACTCGAACCCAGGACCTCTACCTATCCGGGGTAACCGCTTAACCAACTTAGTTAATGAGACCAGTTCAATTTACGCCATGTACACCGATATCATAATTCAAGTTCAATTAATTGGGATTTGGGACGTGTTAATATTATCTTCTTCAATAATAATAATAGTTCTTTATTCCAGAAGGTATGCAGGGGTAGTGAAATGCCATACTTCCATAAGTGATAATAGTACAAACAAATAAATAACAATAGGTAGGTTAAATAGGAGAATAAAAAAAAATACAGAAACAGATTACTTAGAAAAATATGCAAAATAAGGTCATTCACTAAGAGAGAAAAAAAAATGAACAAGTTTATGGTGGATATTCGACGGTCTCCCGTCTCCAAAGGGACATCAAGGGAGACTCCACCCTTGCAGTCGTGGCAGTAATGATGGTATTCTTGGATTGGCGTACTCCGCACCATAGGCTTTCCATGTGGTGGCGGAGAAGTGTCCTGAAAGAATGCACTCGTCCTTGCAGTAACATTTCTGTAGCGCTGCAGTACCTTGGTAGACGAAGTTGGCGATATGCACATGTAGGTGACTTTTATCTGTTGCCATTGGGATGCAGTGTAATGCACCCACAATTATGACGTATACAGAGATGTGCATAATGTGTTGAACAGTATTCTTTTGACGTTTGCGCTGCAAAGGTGAAAACGCCTTGACAGCATATCTGCTCTAATGGGTATCGGACTTCTTTCTCTCCATATCCTAAATGTCCTTTAAGTCGTTTGTGATAATATGTCCCAAGTATTTGACGCCACGAAGAACATCCATTTTATTTTCATCTAGCCATACTGCGGGTATAAAATACGTAATGTAATTTTATATACAATGCTCGAAAATGCGCTTACTGGTTCACAGGCCATTTTGGTATGTATTTCGTAGAATTAAAAAGATTACAGTTTGTAAACTTTAGCGTTTTCCTGACAACACGGACCGAATTCACAGACAAATTATCTGTTGTATAGGAGTACGGGTAGGGGTAGGGGAAGGAGTGGCAGTAGGAGTAGGAGTAGGAGTACGAGTTCGAGTAGGAGTAGGAGTAGGAGTAGGAGTAAGAGTAAGAGTAGGGGTAGGAGTAGGAGTAGGAGTAGGAGTAGGAGTAGGAGTAGGAGTAGGGGTAGGAGTAAGAGTTGGAGTAGGGGTAGGAGGGTGAGTATAAATATTTTTCCCAATATTCATTTTAAAAATTATTTCCAAGGAGTGAGGAACACACACTCCTTGCTTCATCCACATTTAAACACACATACACAACTACTCCATTAAAACCTAGTCTATTGTATTGCTTGCGTTAGCAACCTGCAAACTAACGTTTGGCACCTTCTTTGGGTGCTCGCCCTTCTGACATTTTAAACATCGTTCTGACATTGCGAAAACATAACATGGGCAAGTATCAAGCAATATTTGAACATTAATGAAAAGGCCCGAACTCTTAGTACGGTCACAATATAGGAGCGCGGTCTGTGGGTGCGAACAAGGTTAACGACCCTGTCAAAATACATTGAAATATTAACATTTTAGATATACAATAACAAAAGAGCTTTATAAATGTACCTGCGGATTGTCCAGGAGTAGTGGAGTACTGCGAGCATTCTGCTTTTATATCTGCGTAAGAAATATCTATTTCCGTATACAGTTCGCCGCCTTCTTCCTCAGCGGCAGTAATCGCCCGATCTAGTGTTTCACACTTGATGGGATTGCCGTCCATTGTACCCAGAAGATATTAGTCTATCCTAGAACTTTGAACAGAAAAAAATATTGAATCGCCATTACACATTAATGTAGCAATTAGGAGTGAACGGCACAAAGCTTTTATAAGGTTAAAATGTTTTCATTTGACTCTAGTTCAGTGTTTTACTGGTTTAAATGAGTTACGTTACATTAAATTACCGACACTATGATTATAATAGCAGGAAGGGTGTTTTTCCAATTAAAAATATGGTCAAATGGTCAATATGTTTAAATGGGATTTGCTGTTAACGAAAGCAGTACAATACAACAGGAACTTGCACCCGCTAAGCCACTGCAATTAGGTTGTCACCAGGAGTTTAGTTCAACAATATTACATAATAATGATCAGACAAACGTAGCGCAATAATAGGTGCATGCATGTTGTGATCAATGTACACAAGTTGACGATGATAAACTTAAAGAAAATGCGAGAAAATATTGAAGAAAAAACGAACTTTCAATGGTACTAAAGACTGTAAATCTTTATCTTTAAAATAGTGATAATTACTTTAAAAAAACTGGTTTATATCGCTGTATTTGACATGTTATGGTCATACTATGGAAATGTAGTGAAGAAAAGTAACTAGATAGAAACCTTATTTCAATTACACATTTATTTAAACTGATTAGACACCAGACAATTATTAACATCGAGAATAGACCGAGACTCAACTAGATTAGGGAAAGTCTACCTTAAATCAAGCTACTTGAAAGTCAAGCGATTTACCCACCTACTTAACAGCACTTTCTAAAATTGACGAAATCCAACAACTCTATGACACACAAAATTCCTGGAGCAAGTCAATAGTTTAATGAATATGCAAAACAAATCTTAATGTCTATAAACTGAAAAAACGCCGAGCTTCGGTTCGAGAAAACAGACGCCTTATGGGCCTTCCAAACAGGAGCTGGAGGACAAAATGGCGGATTTTGTCCATAGATAATCGCATCGATAATTGACGAATTGACGAGAGACTAGGAAACATTTAGGTTCATAATTAATTATTTATATAAATTAAAAATATACTTTGTATTTACCACTTTAATTAAAATATATAAATATTTCTCTACATGTTTCGATAGCAATGCTATCATCTTCAGGAATAAATGAATACTAAAAAATAATTTCAAGTATAGAAAAATGATAAAAATTTAAAACAATAATTTAAGAATATACAAAATATGAGCATAAACAAAAATGAATTAAAGTAGGTAAGTAACAGATTAAAAATGTTAATGACAAATAATTATAAAACATTGAATAATACATTTAAATTAGAAATATAAATAAAAATTATCATTATTAATATTAATATAAAAATAAATTTAAGAGATAGCTATTTTAAAAAAATATTTGATTATTTATTAAATTTAATTCGCTATTAACACTTTTTCTTATTTCTAAAATTTCAAATTTATCTAATTGTAAACTAGTTGTATTTGTATGTAAAACTTTTAAAACCTTTATTTATATCAAACGAATGATTGGTTTCTAAAATATGATTTGCAAATTCAGAATAGTTGTTATTATTTAAACATCTTAGGTGTTCCTTAACCCTAATACTGAAATTTCTACAAGTCTTCCCGATGTAAAAATAGTTGCAATCATTACAAATCAATTTATATACTCCCGATTTATTCAAATTATTATCTTTATCTTTGTTATTTAAAATGTATTTTTTTAATTTATTATTGGTATAAAAAGCTGGTTGGATAGTATTTGGCAAGTTTTTAATTATTAAATTTGCGGTATTGTTATTTAAAAATAATATTTTTCTCCATTGTTTATTAATAATTAGTTATTATTAATTAGTTACTCTGCCATAGAATTAAAAATAAGAATCTCTAGTGAAAAATATATTGATATTGTTTTTCTTTTTCACTTGCCAAAAGCAAGCAAGCCCCACGTTCGGGCCATTGTCAATTGTTATGCTCTTACTTAGGTGGGTTTATAATATCTCTTTTAATAACGCAAAAAAGGTAGGAATTAAAACTCAATTTATGTATTACGATAAGACATTTTTTCTTTCAGACAGAACATTAGTCTTAAATTAAAGTTAATCAAAACTAGGTTCAAAAAGATAATTAAAATTAGACGGTCAAGTATTTAATTCTACGTGCCTGTATTCAAAAGTATGTTTAAAAGCATTTCCCTTTTATGATGACTATCCTGAGTCCTCGTGTCTCCGAAGGGCGGAGACCTGTAGCATTCCCGGAGGAATTCTGCACTAATTGCTGTCATAGGATCTGGGCAGCCCCCGAGGAGTGGAGATGGGTACTTTCCTGGGCGGAAGCCTACAGTCAACTGTCCCGTGGCCTGGGTGGTCTCACCGAAGGGCGGAGATGGGATCATCTCCCGAGCCGGGGTTCTGAACTTAACTGGTCTCGTCAAAAAGCTCCTGTTGCAGGTTGTTAGCTATTATAGGGAATACTTCTACGTATTCCTGTCTGGCGGAGATGTTGCAACTGTTCCCTGGCGCTAGTGTCGACCGTTAGGTGCCGCTGGTAGGCCCGTTTCGTAACTTAACATAATTATTTAGATGGCTATAATTTAGTCATAAGAAACATATTTAACATAGGTTTACTTATAAAATGGCTTAATATAAGTTCACAACAATGTTCTAATATATATTTAATTAATTCTAATGTTAATTTTAATATTAGAAGAATTGTCTATCTTTAATAACATTTACCAATACAAGGAGAACTTGTCCCACGGTTCTCGAGGTCGTTTGGCCCGTTCGTGGGTCAGTGTTATGACCAGTATTGTCTGGCATCGGCCAAGTCCTTTTGGTTTATTACTGTCCTCGAGTGGAATTGTACTATGTCAAATTATGCCCGACGTTCTAAAATAATAGCCAACTCTATAAGCTTTATGATGGTTTCCGGTCCGCCAATAATGTCAAGCTGCTGTTGTACAATTTATTCAAGGCCTATCTAGTCGGGGGAAATGACTAGGAATTGAGACGCACGTGTTTTAAAGTAGGCAGATCTGTGAATTCGGCCATGAGTATTGTACCAATGGGTATATTAATATGAATTTGCAAAATCCGACTGTGAATATGTAAGTTTTATTACATATAATACGTAATATTTATAAAACGTAACATGTGAATAAAGAATCATCTCCTCTAAACACCCTGTTATGCTGGTACCACTGCATTCTCGGCTCAGGACATTAAACAAAGGTTTTCTTCGTCGTTGAACGTTGTTTAGAAATAATTTTTTTAATCATCAAATTGGGAACACTCTGATTTTATGTTATATTCACTATCCATGGGTTTCTTCAAAAATGTTCGATACGGTTGATCATAGAATTCCACTAAAAAAACTGTATCCGGGTAACGTAGGAAAGAGTCTAAAACTTTTCTCTAGTTATCTTACGGGTATGTTCTGTTCGGTTTTTATTGAAAAAGTTTCAAGTGCTATTAGAACGATAACATGCGGTGTACTACAAGGCACCATTCTCGGGCCATCATTATTTTTGATGATATAGCAAAATGGGGAATGAAGGGTACACATGAACTTTATGCGGATGACTCAATAATATTCTATCATAAAACTAATATAAACGACTCGGAAAGGGTTTTGGCTGAGATATGGTATACTTAGTTTTTACATTAAAAATACACTTTATATGCCATTCGGAAATAGGAGAGGATAAATTCTCAATATTTTGCTAGGACTAAACAAACTTGAAAAGGCAATTAACGTCGCTGAAGTATCTGGGCTTTCTGAGCCACGGATCACATGGAAAGGCCTTGTAAAATCAAAGATTTCTCCGATGACTGGTGTAATGTACAGATTACGTGGATTGCTTCCCACACAATCTGTGCGATCATTGTACTATGCTATGATTCATTCCCACTTGGTCTACCTTTCGAGTACCTAAGGTTTCGCTACCGAGAAAATGATATCCGAAGTACAGATATTTCAAAATAGTGCCCTGCATAACATTGTTGGCTTGCTATGGGATTCGCCCGTTAAAGACATTTACCGGCGCGCACTAGTATTACCGTTTAAGATTATTCATAGCCATGAGATAACAAACACTATTTTAAATATCATTCAATGCCAATCTCTCACAAATATAAAACTTCTATTATCACGACGTTCACCAACATAATACACGATAAATCCACAAACTACACTGTAAGGATTGAAATCATTGGAATACATTGCTTACACTAGCTATAACAAGTTTCCTGAGGAATTGAGACATGCGTGGGCTTCGGACAGATCTCGAAAAGATGTTCTGATATCTTAGTTTTTAAAATGCTATCTGGAAAAACTTTTTTATTACGGACATGAACACTGTTTTGATATCAGTCCTCAAGCTTTGCAGATTCTGACGTATATATGTGTGTTTCTCTCTAGTAAATCTGTATGTTTAGAGCCTTTTTAAAAAATTTTATATGAATACCTCACAAGAGTCCCAACAACTCCCAACCGTCTGGAGCCAGTGAGACTATGGCATTCCCAATTGGGGAATATTGTGAGGCTGAAGTTATTGGGGAGGGGAAGGAGAAGGGGAAGAGGAAGGTGGGGAATACCTGGCTATTCAGGTCTGGTCACCAAACATGGCTAAAAGCCATTTCAAGCAACGTTTCAATTCTGAATGGTGGTCTTTCACCAGGGCGATACTGAGAGTATCTTCCACTCTGGAACGTGCGCAAATATACTCTATATTATTTTTAAATGAATTAATTGTGAAACAACACAAATTAATTAAATAAAATTACTTGCGCACGCCGGGATTTGAACCCGCGACCTTCGGATTCGTAGTCGAGAGCCTTACCCCTCGACCATGGAGGCCGTTTGGGCTAGTTTTGCGTTTATTCGTGTTTTGCATGTTAATCCAACTTTCTTAATTGCTTGCACGGGTAAAATCTACCTCACTCCCACATCTACGTCATTAACATGGTTATCTCGTGTTCCTTAATATTGTGGCTGTTAAAAATATAATTATTTGATAATCTTATGTCGATGGAACATTATTGCAAACCACGAAATAGAAGTATTTAATTATACATAATACTAACTAACTAACTAACTAACCATCACGCCGTTTCTCCGCAGGGGTAGGCAGAGAGTACGGACCGCCAAACAACTCGATCTTGGCATACACTTCTTGCTTCATTCACTTTCATACAACGTCTCATACGTGTAAGTAATTAAAAAAAAAGTACAAAAGTTCCAGTATTAAAGTACATAAAATAAACATGAAAAAATATTACCATTTAAATAATCCGTAGGCTATTTTTCGAAATAGAGTTGCGAAACAATTGTAGAAAAAGTTTCGATGTGATTATTTATTAACTTATGATAATAGCATATACGGAATGTGGTTTTACTTTTATGAAAGCTTGAGTATAAAACTATCAAAACAGAATAACAATCAATTTTTTGGTGGGAAATTTCTGGCATTTAAAAAAAAATTGAAACTGAATTTATCATTCGCGGTTGCATTTGGAGGAAATGTTATTTTATTTTTATGGTTATATTGTTCACAGTTCATATAGTTTGGTTTGTGTTTGTTGCCACAAGAAGTGTGAGTGTGAGAGCGCCAATGCAGCTAGGCGCGTCCTTTCCTTTCCCCAGACATCTATTTGCAGTGTGGGCAAAATGTAAGCAATGGTGACACTGCACCAATGGGTCGGCGTCTTCGACATAAATCCTTTGGTATCTGATGTTGATTTTTTCTTTCTGGAATAGCGCTCTGCGGATTTCCTTATCGACTTCTATGATATAATTTGAAGTGAGAGTAAACTTGTTTTTAACAATTCATTTCGCATTAATTAATGATGCTGTATTTTTATTTTCTGAAGAAAACTTAAGATATTAATTTTGCTCTATCAAATCTTTACTGAAATCATATTTATCGTAATCATTGAAGATTCCTTTAAAAACGATTAAAGATTTTGTCTTTACAAGCCTTTTTTTTACAACATTTTGTAGCTGTAGCTATGCGTAATGTTTTTTTAAACATTTTATGATCACGCTATTTTGAGTAATTTTTTTAACACCGTCCATATTTATCCTTAATTTTACATTTTTTACTCTCTATCTTCTCAGACACAATAAACGAGGGAATCTTGCACGTTTTATATATCAATTTAAGCAATAAATATGCTTATTATAAGTGGAGATAATATTTATTACCCTGAACGACAAAGATTAATCAGGAAAAATACCTATTTTAAAATGGGAGTAAAATACTCGTATACTTCTCGCTGCTATTAATGAGCTAAAGAAGAAAGCTTCCATTATAGGGTAAAAGAGTGATGAATAAGGGAAATTCGTTTTTATGGTTTTCTCTTTGCATAGTACGTACCTCTACGTTCCTCTCCTTCGTGTGGTTTGAGATGGTGGCTATTAGGGAGACCGAGGTTCCTCAGCCGTTAAATACCATCTCGAGGTGCGTCATGCAGCATTGCTGTTCTCCCAGAGAACTGATAAAATGAACAATTTCCAAAAGCTGCTTCATGATTTGAACCTGTCACGTTCGAACTATATAAAGTACTTTAGCCCAGTTCATGCGTTGTAAACGCATACCTACTGTAACTGCAGCGGATGCGATATAATATTGTCCACCCTTTCTGAGAGCTAAAACTGGCAACATCATCGTGGAATTCACGAAGGCTTCCTCAAAATACCATGTAACTGATAATAAAGAGATACTTCCTAAAATTAGTGAACTCTCATTGAAAGGTAAATATTTACAAAAAAACTTGACTTACCATAGCACTATGTTTAACCATAAGACTCATTGTCACTTATTTTTGGCGAAATTCTGCGTTTCTTTTTAGGAAATTTGTAGGTGTTATTTTTCAACAAAAGCAGTGGTATGCATAAATACATGTTTAGGTATTTAATTTAATTTTTAATCAGTTTTTTTATTATGACTATTTGAATTATTTTAATGGAATATTATTAGGCATTATTTTTTTTAATCGAAAAAAGATTGACAGTACCTACGCAGCGTTTTTGACATGATGATAGCTTCGTCCCATTTTATGACTATTTTTTTTTAATTTTTTTTTTTATTATATTATATACGCCCTATATGGGCTTTTACATATTTAGTTTATAATATTCACACAGGTGCAAAACACATTTCAGTAACTGCACCAAAAACTAATAATGCACAGTAACAGAAAAAAAAAAAAAAATAACGGGTCCAATATCCACCAAGTCAATACTGACATTGGTAACAAATAAGTAAATAATGTTAAAAGTTGTATTTAACAATAATTTATAAACCAGGCAGAAACAAATCACTCATCCTCCTTTTGAAATTTGCCAAGTTTAGATTATTGTAAAATACATCCATATCATTTAAGTATTTGTTACCAAGACTGTGTAAGCGTTGAATTGGTGAATTCAAACTATAGTTAGAACGGGATAAAGATATGTAGAAAGTTAATGTCTGTCTTGTAGTTCGATTGGGTATGTACAAATTTATTAAATGCAGGAGTTCAGAACAATTTAATTTACAGTTTAACAATTTTAGTAAAAAGGTTAGGTCGTTAATTTTCCGTCTGTTTTCTAATGTTGGAATATTTAAAATATTCATTAACGATGAGTAATTTATGTGCTCTAAAGGTATGTTTACTTTAAAATTTATGAAACGCAAAAATTTTCTTTGAATTCTTTCAATATTGTGAATATGTATTTTGTAGAAAGGCGACCACACTATGGAATTATGTTCAATTAAACTTCTAACTAGGGATATGTACAATAATTTTATTACTTGTAACGATTGAAAATTTTTTATTGTTCTTAATATAAATCCTAAAGTTTTCATACCTTTATTTACAATTTGTTGAATGTGAGCAGTGAAATTTAGTTTCTCATCCATTATAATTCCGAGATCTCTCATTTCTGTAACTCTTTGTAAATTAATTTGATTTACTGAATAGTCAAAAAAGAGAGACGTTTTCTTTCTGGAAAAGGTTAGAGTTTTACATTTTCAACATTTAGATATAAATTGTTTTGTGAGCACCAGTTATTTAGCATGTCAATATTAAACTGAAGAATTTGACAGTGGTTTGAATCAGTTATTTCTCTATATAATTTAATATCGTCGGCGAATAGCAAAACTTTGACACCTTTAAAGCCGTTGACTATGTCGTTTATAACGACAAGAAATAAAACCGGACCAAGGTGACTACCTTGCGGTACGCCACTAGTAGCGAAAAACGATTTGGATATAAAAGATTTTATTTTAACAAACAAGGTTCTATCTGATAAGTAACTACTTAACCACTAATATTTATAAATATTTCCTCCAATTCCCAGGGCATGAAGTTTCCGGATCAGTACTTTGTGAGATACTTTATCAAAAGCCTTCGAGAAATCAGTGTATATACAGTCAACTTGTTTATTTTTTTGCAAATGCCTCCAATATATAGTTTTGAAAAAGTAATAAATTTGTTGTAGTTGATCTACCTTAGATGAAGCCATGTTGTTGGTCATTTATTACTTCTATTAGTGTGGGATATATTTCATCCAGAACCAGAGATTCAAAGATTTTGGGTAATACAGATTGTATGCATATTGGCCGATAGTTTGAAATGTCAGTCTCGTCACCTTTTTAAATATAGGGATAATAAAGCTGGATTTCCAGTAGATGGGAAAATATCCAGACGATAGGAGATGGTTAAATAGAATGCTCAGTGGCTTAGACAATACAGAGGAGCATTTTTTAAGGAAAATTGGCGGAATGGTGTCCGGGCCTGCAGATTTGTTTATATCTAGGGAACATAATTTCATTTCAACAGATTCTTCCGTGATGAAGCAATTGGTTAAATGTGTGGTTTTTTTAAAAGTGTATGAGGGTATATTTTCTTCTGGTGTTTCATCATCATATACATTTTTGAAGAAATCTGAGAAAAGATTTGCAATATCTTGTGTACAGTTGGCGTATTTATCATCCATATGCATTTCTGGTGGATAGTCAGTACTGTCATTGTTTATTTTTTTAAGAAAATTCCAGAGATTGTTTGATTTTAAAGCTGTGTTCTCGATATAATTAATATGTGATTTGTAACAGATTTTAGAGAGTTCTTTGCATTTTTTTCTAGATTCACTGAAATTTGAATAGTCAATTTTTGAGTGAGTTTCTTTGAATTTTTGTGAAGTTTTTTTTTTTGTTGTAATGTGGCTATTAAATTTGATGAAAACCAAGTTGGATATTTATGGTTTTTAGGAATATATAGTGGTACATATGAGTTGATGGTGCTAGAAATTATTGAATATAAGTTTTCTAAAGACTTGTCAGTGTTCATGTCTGACAAAAAAGACCAGTTGACGTGAGAAAGATGGTAATTTATAGAATCAAAATCTGCTTTTTTATAGTTTAGAGTTTCTTCGACGGGTTTTGATTTGACATAACATACATTTAAATTAATATGAAGAGGGGGGTGATGATTATCAACCGGTAAGATTGGATCATTACATTTTTCAATTTGCAAGGTAGAATAGTTAGATATAGCTAGATCTAGTAGACGATCGTTTGTGTTATATATAAAGTTATGCTGGAAAAGATTTAAAAAATTTGTCATATCTAAAATCTCACGTGCACGATCATTTTCACTTTCATTTACAATGAAACCACTATCACTAGAAATCCATTTTAGGTTAGGGAGGTTGTAATCCCCGAGAATAATAATTTTAGAGTTGGGGTATTTATAGAGTAAATGTTCTACATCTTCACTGTGACTTCGGTAGTTTTCGGCATCAGAGAGTGGTGGTATGTACAAGGTTGCGATTATTATTTTTTCTACAGTGGTATCAATTTGTATGAATAGTTGTTCCAGTGTGTTGTTTTTAGTTTTGAGTTTTCTTGATGTTAGTTTCTTCTTTATTGCAATTAGTACTCCGCCGACCCTTGTTTTAGAGCTGGATTTAGAGTTTCTGTCACGACGAAAGAGTTTGTAGTTTTTTAATCCGAGTTCTGTTGATTTTATTTCCGAGTCGAGCCAGGTTTCTGTAAGCACATATACGTCATAATGATGTGAATATATGATAGATCGTAGTTCATCTAATTTTGTACGAAGTCCCCGAGCGTTCTGGTAGTATATCTTGAGTTTGCATTGTTTTTTGGTGGAATTTGCACAATTTTAGGATTTCCGTTTATATATTTTATAGTAATATCGTTTTCGCCATTTGACTTCCGGTTTTCCAGTTCTTCTCTTAAGTTTTTCAGATGTTTTTGTTGAAAAAGCGTAGCATCGGGGTACATTCTAGTGTTGTTTTTTAGCAGATGACGTTTACTTAGTAGTGTTCTGGATGATGTGGGATTGGTGAATTCTATTTTGAGCGACCTGGCTTTTCCATCATTTAGTTTCCCAATTCGGTAAACGCGTAACATATCATGACTTGCAGTATTATCTAGGGCAGAGATTACAGCAGTGACAGTATTTTTGTCATCGATTAGTTTGTTTGCTGCAGTTTGTTCAATGCTTTCGGGTATATTACACAGGATGATATTTTTAAGTCTTTCACTACGTTCATTGATTTCAGAAATTGCCTCACAAATGTCAAGGTTATTTTGCGGGGCTGGGATATTTATTCCGATTTCTTTATAAGCCCGTAATTCTCCCTCTAGACTTGCTGTTTTAGTAGACACAGCTTGTGCCATTCTACCAATGGCTATTAGGAAATGACTTGTAATTGGAGTCAGTTTTGTTATTTGGTCTTTACTGAACTTGTTTGCTGGATCCGTTAAGCAGGTATTAAATGCAGCAACGGCTTTCTCTGCATTTGTTATGAATGTTTCAATATCCATGTTGATAAAAAGGATGTAAGAAAACAAAAGTTTTTTTTTAATAATTTAAAATAAATAAATTTAGATTGATAGTTATGCTCCCCTGAAAGTTTGATAGCACCGAGTATAACAAAATCTGCAAAGTGTGATAGAGACAGCAGAATAGACAATGTGGGTAGCAATTTTATCTTCCAGATATTTACACTGTCACTTTTATTTTTATTTTATTTTATTTAATCTTTTTAGCACTTTATAGTCACGTTTCTTATTTAGACGTAAACAAATTTCACTGGTGGCTCATTTATGCCTCGTTTTATTAAAGTTTTCACTGCTTAAAGTATATATTTTACTAGATTTTCTTAATTTAAGTAGAACTAATGCTTTCGTGTGCTCACTGTGTCACTGGTGAAGAAGGTTAACTTGACTATTTGTGCTCATCAAAACGATGAACAAAGAATTATTTATAATATGTAATATTACTCACATACTTTAAAATAGCAGGAAATCGTGTAAAAAAGACGACAATTTGCAGTATTTACCTTAAGAATTGTCCTGAAAATATGTGTTACTGCAAACGCGATATCTTCAGGTGTTCAGTCATTCGTAGATATTCCTCATCACCCTCCCACTACTATAAAAAAGTACCACCAATTCTTCACATATGCAGCAAATAATAATATTTCTCTAATCATTGAAGAAGATAATATTAACATAACCTAAATGAAACATGAAACCGGATAAAAGTACAGAACTAAAAATATTTCAGTCGCATCTGGGACTCGAACCCAGGTCCTCTGCCTATCCGGGGCAACGTTCAACCGACTTAGCTAATGAGACAAGTTCAATTTGTGTCATCTTCATCGATATCATATCTCCAATTCAAGATTTGTGAATATTATCTTCCATTTTTAATCTCATATTATTGGCATCTATTTTTATGTTTAGTTTCTGTCCTTTTATCCGGTTTCATCTTTCATTTAGGTTATGTTAATATTATCTTCTTCAATGATTAAATATTACGATGAGGTTCTTAAATCTCTATAAAAATAATTAATAATAAAAAAATAATAATATTTCTATTTTAGATGGTGTAATGTACTAATGGTGGAATTCCATTTTCGTACTCTTACAATGATTTTCTTTACTTATTTCTTTAGCGCACAATTTATTTACTGGTTTGAAAGTATTAGTACCCAGTGAAAAACCATGCATAATATAATATTCTCTTGCTCTGTTGTTATTTGTACCTACTTTACATTTGATTATACTCGTATAAACCCTTAGCTTCTTAATTGTCGCATTATAATATCTAAAATGTTCATCTAAGTGATGCTGTTACTCGTGAATATTTTAAATTGTGGTTTTTATTTGCAAAGCATGTAATATATCATTTCATTTTATAATTATATAAGATTAGGTTATTTTGTGTAGATTTTCTTGCTTTTCCGATATTTGTACCTTACATTTGATTATTTATACCCCTTGTTTATTCAAAATTGTTATGTAGTATTCTAAATTTGGAATGGAAGTGAATATTTTATGTCATAGTTTTAATTTGCATATACATATGTATATTATAATAACAGATATACTATGTAGTATATCTGTTATTTTACAATTATTAGGTTAGGTTAGTTAGTGTAGTTCCCTACTTGAGGTAATCTGCACAAAACTGCGCTAAATTAATTATCTGTCATTATTATTATTAAAGCACTTTGCTTGTCCAAATACGAAATTCCCGTTTCAGGAACGTCAACTTAACAAGTTCATATTAAAATTTGAATAGGCAAATTTAAAAAGTATAATTCTATGTTACAAATGATTAACTTAACATTTAATTGTAATAAATATATCTTTTAATAATAATACTGTATTACACGTGATTGCAACTTTGTTTAAACATTAATTCTGATCGATATTTTTTTAATCTGGAACTAAACCTGGCTTCATCCTGATCTGAAGATATCCTTAAGGTTAGTGAAGATAAGTGAAACAAAGTTAGAAGGTTTTTAATGATAAGAGTAACTTCAATTATTTGCTAACTAGTATCTATGGATGGGTAATGCAGACAATAGTATTATTTGAGATTTTTTTATATTCAAACTTACTACATAAATACAAGACATGTAACATTTCGAATCGTTTTAAATTAAAAAAAAAAATATTACATCCCCACTTGCAATATAATGGTTCTGTACATCCACTAAATTGCTCGACAGATATTTCAACTTATTACGTATAACTTTTCGCAGACATTCTATTTTCTTCATGCACTAAACCAATTTGTGAATTACGTAAACTGTAATACCGTAAAAGGTTTAAGCCTTGAATTACATAAATACACAAGTAATATTTCTACACCTTCTTACTGACCCACTTTCTTTTATCCCGCTTGTTTAATAAGCCAAGCACGAGACAAAAATCCGAGACAAAAGTTCAAACAAAAATATTTCAACGAATAGCATATAATTTCAAGATCTTCGTCATCTTTACTAAAATTATTTAAGAAGTGGGTGGGATATAAAATGATTAGTTATTTTTTTTGTGTGCGCATACATGGAACAAATTCCTTAAACTCCCCGGCATATAATGATTTGGTTGTAATTTTCCACGACGTTAGTAAAAAACGAGCTTTGAGATATTTTTTTCCTTCTGGTGAAGTGAATTCACATCGGCAAATAATTCGAGAAATTCTAGAGGCAAAATCGCGGAAATAAAATATCTCGAAAAAATCAGATCATTTCCAGGAACGAATTCTGTATTACGTCGGAAAATTTCTCTTTATTAAAAAAGCACGACGGCAGCATTTTGCATTTTTTTGTGATTTTTCCTAGAAATGGTACTGCATATTTTTTTGTTGTTGTTAATCTGATCCGATTGCTATTCATATAATTCCTCCGCTAGTAAGTAAACTTATTAAATTAATTCCGGTGAAATGTTTTTGTACAATCATATTTAGAAAGATGTGTTTTTTTTAAAAATGGTTAGTGTTATTAAACTGTATTTAAATTCAGGTTGTCAGCTTTTTAAAAGTTTCATTTGGCACAAGTAATGACCGGTCAGTGGCTGAGTTGACATCGCGTTTAGTTCCCCGTGATTTTGTTTACCCCTGTCCAATTTTTTATGGTGTTTGAAATCATTTATTAATTTTTTCGGTAAAAATCGATTTACTTATAAAATCGATTGTGAAGATTAAATTTCTTTATTCTGTGAGGCACATACCGTTAAAATCCGTTTCCCCCCCTTAATTATTGCAGGTTTGACATTATTGTTTTATAATGACGTGAATACTATTTAAGTCAATTGCCATTTGTTATTGTCCCGGTTATAAAAATGAATTAAAAATTGTTAGTTTAATCCCTTAATCATTTTAAGGAAATATATAATTGGCGAAAAATAGATAATTTCCCTTTGTTTATTAAACGTTATTTTTTACAGTAACTCCACTCAGGAGGCCCTGAGGGAAATGTCCCTCAAAGCCTACATAATCTTTGGGGATGCTGTTTGGAGGATAGGAAGGAGTGAACTTGGGTCTTGAAGAGACCCATGTTGAAGGATGGAGAAAACACAGAGGCCGGCAGATCACGTCACAGCCGGGCTATTGAACACAATAACGAGTCGTTGAAGTGACCTGTTCTAGTAAATTGAATCCCTAAAGCCCTATCATTCAATATGATAAGGTTTAGACTCGGACACCACTAAATTTGATTTAGTTCAAAGTAAAAAAAAAATAATAATATAAATTAATTGTACATGCAACATCTTTATCTTAATCGTAAAGTTTTTTTGGTGTCATCGAAATAACTGGATTATAAAATGCTAGTTTCATTGTAATTTTGAAAATTCAATTTGCATTTGGTTTTCATATTCCGGATATGCTTTATTTTTTAGAGTTTCTGTCTGCTTGAGATGTTTGAATCGCAGCAACTTATCAAGCAAATGTACATCAAACTCTCAAAAGATCCATTTTAGAAGAGTAATTGGCTATCTTAAGCTCTGGAAAATCTGCAGTTAGTGCTCTTAAACTGAAAAAGTTTTGTACTTTAAAGGAAGATATCAAAGTTTTGGCACTCAAGATGATTGATATGTGAGAACTTTAAAAGTTCGATCCCGCAGCAGCTTAATGTTTTATTAAACTATCATTCAAATGTTAACAATACTCATCTTAAGCTATAAAAAATAATATCACTACAGGAAAATTGTAGACCTTGAGCAATTACGAGTTTGACGTTTTCATGGGAATTTCTAGGTAGTATAAAATAATAAAAAATATTCATGGTAGTTTTTGATACAAAAGTACCACGTGGGCTTAAAGGGGTATTTTATCAGTGGGAGCACCCTATCCCATTGATGGAGGATCACAGTTTACGAGGCAATGAGAACTCAGTGTTCATTTATTTAGTATCAACAGTATAATTATACCATAAAAAACTAATTGCATCTCATAGTTAACTACAAGCATTAGAATATAGCACAAATAATTTTAAAATGTAACTATTAAATGTGGCATTAGATCGTACAATGACATCACAGAGTATATAAAAATAAAAGTTCACGAAGGAACAAAAGTAAAAGATGTACGTACATATAAATATATGGTAAACTTTTGTTAAATTAATATTGATTGAAAAGATATGGTAGTATAGCCTTCTTGCACTTACCTTCTGAACAGTTAAATAGATCCGCCATGTCTGCGTATCTATTACTAACTTCATGTAATCTAGGTACAAGCGAGTGTTTGTAACGCTCAGTCCTGGTGTTGTTACATTAAAACAGGATTTTGGAATGAGTCATATATGATATGGACATTTTTCATGTCAGTCAATTGCCAATAAAGTTTCGGCCTATCTTCTGGAGTAAGAGCTAGCCGGAAGAGCCTCTCCCGTTCTATGCAGGGGGGTTGTCGGGACTTCACAGGGTGAGAAACGACATCATCGTGCAAAGGTATTGCGATATTTTGCAGTGCTTCCTTGTATTGCCTCAGTGTTGCCTGATATTTGGCAAGGCTCTATTTGCAAGTAGAGTTACGTGGGGTAACAGCACTCGGAAAGTAAGTGTACGCCGCGAATTATGTAGCGTTTTGGGTCGCCTTGAACCAGATCGTGTGTTAAGGATGACCGGATGAATCAACACAAGTATTAATTTGGACACTATTTAAGTAATAAAAAGTCATTAAAAGTACGAAGAAAAAAAAAACTATTCAGAAAACCTAGCCTAACCTAACCTAATTAATAGTAATTGTATTATGAATTTAATTTTCGTAAATTGAAAAAAAGTGTATAATTCATTTTTAAAAAATTGAATTTTTTTTTGGGGTGGTTTTATTGATGTTTTTTTTCTTACTTTAAATGACTTTATATCAATTATAAAAAGTGTTCCGATTCATACGTGTGGTGATTTTTTTTATATAACCATGATGTCCACGGGGCGACTCTACTTGACTTACTGGAAGACCTGATATCCCTCTCTGATCCTCTACCATACGAAATCAGATTCAGAAATCAGTGTCGATGGTAATTAATCGTCCATGTCTTAATTAAATTGAGCTTAGCAATTTAAAGTGTTTGTTAGTTATGTCTTTATGCAGGCAAATTATCTCTTCCAAGATACTCAAGCTTTTACCGCTTTCGATATGCCAATTATATCATCATCACGCTGGTAAAACTTACTTATTAAAGTAGGAGGAACTCAACTATTGTCAAGTTTTTCGTAACCCGGGAAAGACAGTCTCTCTTAAAATAAGAAATAATAAGTAAAGAAAAATATGTAATAGGTTTTGCGATTCAAATACAAAATAGTACATTCTGCATCACTCTTCATAATTAAACGTGAAAGCATTAACCCCAGAACACGATAGTAATATCTTTATCTCTGGACGTCCGAAGAAATCCCTGAAAATTATTAACTTTCAGTTCACGTCTTTATTTCCATGATCTCGAAACCGCAATGGGGTGTAAGGTTTCTACTTCCGGCCCCGCGGTGGAGGCTGCCAACAGGAAATGCGGTCACTACTGTATTATTATTTGACCAAAAAAATGTTTCCCCCGCCGCCACATAAACTTACCCTGTCCCATCCGCTACCAAATTTATTAACAACATTACTAATACATAATTCCAGTAAAAAAAACATCTGATTTTGGGTGGTTGTTTTGTTTATTTACTGAGATTCTTTTTGCAATTGCATCAAATATCATTTTTAATAAAAACGAGCAAACGAGTACACATGCATATTGTCTTGACTATTTTAATAATTTTTGATGACTTTATAGCCCCCGTAAAATTATTTTTATTACGTGCATCGTTAGAAATTACCATTCTGATGAACGAGTATAAAATATTTTAATACTGAACTCCCCGCTGAAAAGTTATTGACTAATAATATTTGGATGATTTACATAGCATTACAATTTATTACAATAAAATGAATATGAATTGTTTAAAACTGAATAATAAGAAATGTTTTCTGTAACCCACTATTTAATAAGTAATTATCAAACAGGGTGTTAAGTGACGTACCTGACTTACAACCAGTGATTCCTGACCTTATTTGGAGTGAAAATGTAAAATTTTTGTCTCCGGTGACTTTTTGTATTGTAGAGTAATAATGAATTACATACGAGATATAAATGTTTAAAGTATGATATGCATTTTTTAATTTAGTGTAGAGTATTAATGAATTAGGTATGGGATGTAAAAGTTAAAGTATAAAGTATAGAAGTTTAAAGTATAAAAGTTTAAAGTATGATATGCATTTTATAAATTTACTGTAGGGAAAGAATGAATTACATATGAGATGCAAAATTTTAAAGTAAAAATAATAAAAGTTTAAATTAGAATTGAGATTAAAAAACCTTTGCACTTTGCTCCACCTATTCACCTTCACCAGGACCGGCTTCATCCCACTACGGACACCTTCAGACTGATAGATGAAACTCCCATGCCATCTTATTCGTTTTATTAAAAATGACACCACTGAGTAATTTTGCGTATATTGAAGAAGTGATTTATTATAACGTGAGGCTAACAGATTGCATCCACTAGCTCATTGGATGATAACAGAAAACTATTTGTTATTACACTACATCATTAATAAGCGTGATGGTGCATAAAATGTTAATATTATTTATATTATTTACAGGGCCATATTTATCTGGAAGGTCATATTAGATTAACAATGTTTTAGAGGTAATTGTATATACAGTTTTGCACACAGATGTCATAATATAGGAAACGCTGCGCATTACATGTTATTGGAGGTGCTGTTTTTTCTCATTTTATGAATGGTATTTTTTGTTATTTTTATTGAGAGGATTGCAAATTTTATGATTGGTGGTACAATATTAAGCACATATTGTGTACTCAGTAAATACAAATACTAATTAACTATGGTAATCTAGCTTGCTTGAAATATATTTTGTATATTCGCCTCTGTTGCTTATTAATTATTTGGAATGGTACTTACACGATGTTATTCTTGAATTTGTTCATGAAACTAATTAAATATTTAGTTATTTGTATATCGTGAAAAATCTATTTTAACTCTGTACCTACTGTGATTTGCACTTGTGTCACCATTGTCATTTTAAAAATTATAACAAAATATATAAAAACCATATAGGGCGTATACAATATAATAGATTAATAAATGAGTAATTAAATATATAGAGGTTTTATCTTTGAATTTTTTAGATAAAATAAAATATTTTCAATTAGCTACTCCATTCCCACCGTGAAAAGTTGAACATAAAATAATATCAATTTTGCTGCAAAAGGACAAGATTGCACATCAAAATGTTAGATCATACTTAAGGGTGAATGACAAAATAGAGTGAAATTATTATTGAAATTCGAAAGGTGATGGGAAGTAGCTTTTCATATTACGGAAACGGGATATTTCTTCTAATTCGTCAGTATTCAGTTAAGTTGAATTGAGTTGCGTTGAGTTGTTGGTAATTTTCTCCTATCGTATGTACGAGTATATTTATTTGACACCGAAATGATCATATAAATTTCCTAACATTCAACTAAATTTAATTTCAAAGTTTCAGGAAATTCTGTCAAAGGACTGAAATGAACCCCAGTATTTTCGGAAGTTGCTATGAGGTCTGCAAAGCGAACGAATATCATTCATACATGGTACTTTCAGAAGGACTTATTTTGGTACCGACGTTAATTTGAAAGGCGATCTAATATTTTTAAAACGTGCTTATACTTCCTACTCTCATTTTAGACCATTATTTATAGCTAGTCACATTATTTCCATTATGAGCTATGGAGCTATGGAATTTCTCTTAAAAAATCGAATAATTACCTACACAAGACGCCATAATGTTTGTTCCGAAATCAATAAAAAAAAAAATTTCTTCTAAAAATGATGTGAAAGCGATGTGTGGCAAAGCTATTTAAGGGTAATATTGAAGCAAAAAAATCTTGTCACTCGTCATATAATAAAATTTTGTTCCTACTTAAAATGCAAAATAGTATAGTCTTTGTTCGAAGGACGCTTGTTTCTTTGCCGGGTTTTCTCATTTCCGTTCCCTTTGTTTTTCCGCTCGATTGATTTCAAAGTAGAATCTAGTGCGCTGCATCTCACCACCCCCTCCCCATCCAGTCACCTACTGTCCCTAACCCCCCGGCGGCGGCTGGGGGATACTATTTGAATGATACCTCGTTATTATTTGATTCTTCAATGCGGCACATCTCAGTGTGGATGCAAGTGTGACGTAATTAAACTTGCATTTACACATTTAGATGCGCATTTAAAGTTACTTGATACTTACTGGTTTTTATTTGATTTCAAAATGTGTATATTTATATATAGAAAGAGCTCAGTTTAAAAAATGTCGTGTGACGAATAGAGCACTGCACGGCCTGGCACCATCATACCTGAGGGACAATCCTTCTGAGAAGCAATTCACAGTCGGCCAAGTTTAATGTGCCTAACAGATTGATTGAATCCTTTCGTATGAATGTTTCAATGTTTGGGGACAAACTTATTTATATTTATATTATATTGTGTTACAAGTGGCACTCTCCTTGCGTTGTTAAGTTATGCTTTTGGGGCATTTAATCACTAAACGGCGCTATTAGTTAAACATTTATTAATATTGAATAATTAAAAAAAATTCTTTGTTTTCACCACTTTTATAAAAATAAATAAATATCTCTACATGTTTAGACAGCAATGCTGTCATCATAATTATTTAATTAATAATGACGCCACAAAGTTACGAATCGGTTTAAGAAATTATATTTGTTAACATTATTACTGTTTTCTAAAGAGTTATAATTCAACTTCCATTTGCACGTAACATGTTCTCGTATATTTTAAGGGTGGATGATATTTTGAATATTCATCTCAAGTCTCTGCGAGTGTGACGTAATTTAACTTGCATCTTCATAATAAGTTGCGCATTTTATGAGTGATACTCGTTTTAATTAGACTCTTTCATGCGATACATCTCATTGCTCATGTACTTTATAGTGGGTGGGACATACTTCATCTTGCATTTGACCAAATACAGTGCGAGTGATACTAATTTGTTTTGACTGCATCTTTTTACGCGTTTTTTCCTAATTCATCTTTCATTCTCTCTCCAATTTTCTGGTTGCTTACTACAACTTTATGACTATTTTTTTTTCCCAACGGACATATCATTTTAATGGCACCCGGTTTCAAGAAAGACTTCAATACCCTTTGCTTTTTTTCCTATTCACCAATCGAATATCACGTCTATTCTCATTTTTTTTATACCTTAAACAATTGGATTAATCCAATTGATACTGTTTAGAAAAATTGCTATTTCAAAGCTTTAATTTTCTAATAAAAAAATGACGAGCTGATTGGCTTGACTAGAAATTCACACATAAAAGTAAGTGAAGAATTATGTAGGTACTATGCAGATAAGATTGATTGCTCGGATGACTTATTTTTTTACCGTATTTGAATCTCAATAGCTTTGTCCGTTCGGCGTGTGACGAATGAGCTAAACAAGTGCAAATAAGTATCATGCAATAATTGAACATTAATAGAAATATCTTTCTGTATTATTTTAGTCACAAATGATTTCATATACTATATTTTGCCATTTTGTCGACTTAACTATTAATTTTGCTAGTTGGGAATGGCTCCTGTGTATTGTGTGGCTGTCTGAGCTAAGTTAGTCAGAATGTAGATTTCTACAACGAGTTTCTTAATATGTCATCAACTCGGTACAAATTAAACCAACGGTATTTTTATTATCCAGGGAGAGCAGAGGTGCGCAGAAATGTGGATGATTAAAGTATCGATTTGTTGGAGGAAGAGTCATCAGTTTGCAGTGTTCGCTGCGCATTTACAACTTAATTAATTCCCAGTATGCATTCAACCCTGATGTATTGCAAGAAGGCATGGAACTAGCAGAGGAAGGATGAAAGTAGACTGAATGCTGTAGAAATGGAATCGCTTAGACGAATGTGTGGTAAAACTATGTATGATCGTGTGAAAAATGTTGAGATTCGTAAGGAATGCAAGACTGATGTTTGCGTAATGAGCAAGATTAAGAAAGGAACGATTAGATGGTTCGGTCATGAAGAGCGAATGAACGAAGAAAGGAGTGTAAGGAGAAAATATGACCCAAATGTGAATGGAAGAAGAAGCTAAGGATGTCCGAGGAAGACATGGCACGATCAAGTTAATCAAATACTTGAGTCGGGCCATGTCAGAAGTCGGAATAACAGAAGAGAATGTATGACACGATGTATGAATGTAAATGAAGCAAGAAGTGTGTGCCAAGATCGAGTTGTTTAGCAATCCGTCCTCTCTGCCTAACCTCCGGGGAAACAGCGTGATGGCTAGTTAGTTATGCATTCGTTTTAACAACAAATAAAATAAAATAAAATTATGCCATCAATATCGGTGTTACCTCACTCTAAACGTTTAACATTTGATTATATGATAAAGGTGTTTTATAAAAATGTTCGTATCATTTTAATCAAATTCAAATATATAAATCTTTCTTATGCAATATTATAATGTATAAGATTGGCCAAAAAGTTTCAATAAATTTTCTTAAAGAAGTGTAAACGTAATGCATAATATAATCGAATAGTAACTAAATATAAGCAAAATATATTAAAAACGGTGACCTGACAGTTGATTCCCCGACAGTTGGCCTCCCGACAGTTGGCCTCCCGACAGTTGATCAGCCCGACAGTTGGCCTCCCGACAGTTGGCCTTCTGACAGTTGATCAGCCCGACAGTTGGCCTCCCGACAGTTGATCAGCCCGACAGTTAGCCTCCCGACAGTTGGCCTCCCGACATTTGATCAGCCCGACAATTGATCCCTCCGACAGTTGATATCCTAAAGGATTATTTCTGTTGTACGTCTTCATTTGTAAAGTACGTATGCAAAAAGGATATGCGGCCGTATAACCAAAGTCGATATACTTATATTTGCAGGCATTTTAAGTGGAAAACGCCACATAAAATGTTTTTACTAACAATAATGGCGTATGCAGTGTCCCCAAATGAGTATGCAGTGATGGTATACAGCTGAATAATAATATACGACATATTACGTGAGAGGGACCAACTGTCGGGGGGCCAACTGTCATGGAACCATTAAAAACATTGTAAACAAAGAATCTTATACGGAAACATTAGAAAATAAAACAAGAGTTTTTTTAATGCGTGTATTCTCATTAATTGTTTTTGTATTTAATTCGTAAAACTCCATTTATTTTTTTAAATTTAAATTTAATGTAAATCAAATTTAATAATGTTGTTATTAAGTTCTACAAGTATCTGCAATCGTCATAATGTGCATTAACCACAGTTTGAAAATG
>JAHDVE020008951.1:0-21130 GCA_022606495.2 Halesus radiatus | reverse complement strand
TGAATCCAAGTACCACTGCAAGAATCTAGTCTATGGTAGTTTATTTGGAGATATTACTTTTGAAGAGTAAATTCTTACACTTCTATGAAAAGCGCTTTATTCTTCAATTCACTTACTCGCCGAACGCTCAATCCCTCACCCCGCTTGTTGTGGTTTGTCCCTCCCCTCAATTGTAGGTCATGGCACCTTTGTGATTTCATATTTTTTGCAGGGTCCTCCGTGTGCCAGGGCGATAGCGGTGGCGGCCTGGTGTTCTCGGAGCATAGAAGAGGAGAGGAGACCTGGCACCTCCGCGCGCTGGTCTCCGTGGCTCCGGTCGAGACCAACCTCGGCACCAATCGCACCACCTGCCGCTTCGACACCTACTCCGCATTCACCGAGGTCTACAAGCACAGAGACTGGATGATTCAAATATTGAGAAGGCTTAAGCTATTGACGCCGAGATAGAACCAACTAAGATAATGCGGTCTAAAAAAATTGGACTCTCCCAAAAGATGCAGTCAAACAAGAGAGCAAACTGATCAAAGTATGGTGAAAAACAGAATTAGTGATTGCAAAAACAAGCATTTCTTCCACCAAAAACACAAGACTTGTGGTTGGGGTACTTTTAACTCTAACTTTTGATGACCACCAAATCGATGAATTTTATTTTGATTTTGAACTGTCTCCGTAAACTGATATATAATACACAGCATAACGCGAAGAGGGGAGTCACCTTCAACCTTCGATATAAAATAGAATGGCTATTCGCAATTAAATTCAATTTGACAATACGAAAGAATCGAAAATGTAAAAAAAAAAATAGGAATCATAATTGACGTAAACCTACGCTGGCCTGACCACATTGACTATATTACGTAAACCTACGCTGGCCTGACCACATTGACTATATTACGTAAACCTACGCTGGCCTGACCACATTGACTATATTACGACTTACAACCAAACAAAAAATATATTTCTCTTAAAAGTATTAAGAATATATTCCCACGCACAATTTCAAGGACAATATAATAAATTTTGATCTTTCTCAATCCATCACCACATATGGACTACTTACTTAACTGTCTCGGGGAAGACCAACTAATATTTGAATAGACCCACTAGTAAAACCACAAAAGACAATAATTAAAATTATTCTTCAAGTAACTACCATACTTTACAGATTCTGCTGAAATTTGCAATCTTTTAGACGTTTTGACAGTTAAACAACTTTACGCTAAATTTGCAATCTTTCATCTCTACCAATCTAGTCTTCATGCTCCCCTACAATCCCAATCAATTATTTTCACAAGATTTTCAACAAACTACACCCTTAATTTAGCCATTCAAATATACCACCTACGGACAGAGACATTTTAAATATTATGGAATTAAACTACATACTCACATGCCTACATCTTTGCAACAGATAAGAGAGAATAAATCAACATATTTAATGAAACTTAATATCTCGATCTAAGAAAAAACAAAAGGAACAGACATTTTCATAGTTTAATTAGATCAAATAAAACATAACATAACTACACTTATATTAAATATTATTATCATTAATTGTATTTTTGTATTTTTATAATAATATTATAGATATATTTTTTTACAATTATTCTTTCACTAAATTGTAAATCATTTCACAATATTACTATATCATAAATACCTCAGTGCAGGTTCTCCTAGTGAGGCGTTCACGAAACACTATTATATTTTAATAATTTACAGTTCCTACACATCAATCTGTATAACAGAATATTGCTTATATCGTTACAGGAAATCAATACAGATGTAAGAGTCAAAAATCAAATTTTGCACCAGTCAAAAAACTCCCCTGATTTTCGATAAAAAATAATTATCTTTTAAACCAGTGGTTACAGAAATGTCATTTTTTAAAAAGCTTGGCTAGAAAAATATGTCTATTTTTTTTTAATTTAAACTCTTTCAAATTTAATGTTATTATTAAGTTCTGCAAGTAACATTAAGATTTAATTATTAAATTTCATTTAGATTAAATTAAAAAATATATATTAAATCAAATTATAAAAATAAAATAAATTTAAAAAAAATAAAAATTAAATTAAATTAAAAAAATAAAAATTAAATTAAATTAAAAAAATAAATTAAATTTAAAAAAATAAAAATTAAATAAATAAATTGAAACGATTTAAAAACAAAAGCAATCAAGAAATATATGTCTTTATCAATTGGTAATAATTAAATATTTTAATAGTGACGAAGGACAATGATATTGGGGCTAACAGCTGTGGACATTTTTTGTGTACGTCATAAACCTTGTAAGCGCCACTGCAAAATGTATGAGTACTAAAAATCGCCTTTATTCCCAATTGCATAAAGTGCTGTACGTGCCAAAGTATATCAATATGAAGATTTTGATTAGCTGTAATATGTGTCGTTATTTATTTGGACTAAAATTTTTTGATTTACCTAAAAAAAAGTAGGTTTATCAAATGCGGTCAGTAGCTGAGTTGGCATTGCGTTTGGGTGTCACCCAGGCATCATGAGTTCAATTTCTCAACTGTCTCCATTACGACACAAGTAACATCTTCTGCTCACCGTGATGGTAGTAGGAGATTTTTAAATACTGTCAGGTTATTCGTAACCAGAGAATATTTGTCTTTCTTTCAAAGTATTTTTTTATTTTTATTAAAACGATGTAAATGAAATGACCATCATTTTTTGAAACTTTATAATGTTAACAGTATAAATTATACCACAGAAGTAATGATACTTGACAAATACTTATTATTAGACCGATGGTAAAACAAAACAAACGACCTTTTCTAGACTTCTTTTAAGAGCACAAATACAGTGAGTATTGTAGTATTACAGCAAGCAGACGTAACTTATTCTAAATAGTATTGACAAGTTTATTTACCGAGAAGTTTTATTAGAAAGGAAACAAATAATTTGCAGCAAACAACTGCTGTGAACACTTAAATGCAAACCCTAATAATGTTGTAAGCACCTATTTAATGTATAATGTTTCAGAATTTTGAGGCTTTTCAGCGTCTTGTACAGTTCTTATTTTTCGTTGTGCCGGTTACAGTAGTATTGTTTTCCCGTGACGAAATTATAACAATACGTCTGTAAATAAATATAATAACAAATAACCGCCTCTCCTCACCCCGATATATACCAAATTGCGATCGGCTGACAAGTAAAACAACATGGCCGTTATGCCTGACAGCTGATCGAAAGCTGAAATAGGCAGTGGGTCGGCGATCAACTGCTCTCTGCCACTGAGTTCGTCACGACTCTTCGGGGGAATATCGTGATGGAAGCAGTCTTTTGCCTTCAGTCGAAAAAGGTTTCCTGGACGTCAGGCGGCTGGCCGGGAGGTTTGAAAGGTCATCTTCACGGCCTTTTAACGTATAGCCATACTGTTATTTGGCTGGTTTTCGACATGCCTGCCAAACAACGGAATATTTGATAATCGTTAAGGTGTTTTTGAAAAATTGTGATAGAATGTATCATATTTAGGCCAATATGGATTTCATTGTAATTCACAATGAAATCCACACCTCTATCTTAGGGCACCACAAGTTTGGTGACTTAGCAGGGCTACACGGGTTAATGGGGAGAGGTTTATCCAGGTCTTCTTGCCTCCCGGCTGCGTGGCGGGCCGGATCGGGAGAGACCAGTTGAGGGAGACCCTTTGACCTCTTCAGCCGGACTACAAAAATACCTTCCAAACAGTATCCCCAAAGATAACATAAGGCACCAAGGAAATTATTTTCTTCAGAGCCTGTGCAGTGTTAATGTAAAATGTATGTTAATATTATGGCGCCAATTGAGATTTATTGTTATTTTTTTAACATATTAATTTTACGGCCGTTCTTCCCAACTTTTCGAATTATCAATCTGACGCACCGATAAGCCAAGTGTTTTGTTGAGCATTCGCCTGTTTCTCAGCATTTTTTTATCATTGAACTTCATAAATTATCTATGAAGGTGCCCGCTCACTTTCAAAGACAATAAAATAGTGCCCGCCCACTTGCACACACAATAAAATAGTACCCGCCCGCTTTTAAGACAATAAAGTGACATCAAAGATTAAAAAAATTCAATATAAAATTAACATAAATTAGTTAATATTGTATTTACTATGAATATATATCATTTGTTTTAAAAACTAATTTAAATTAACATTTTATACTTCACAAACATGTGCGTTAAAAATATGTTGACTATAATGTGTTAACTTGACTTGCTAATGCCGCAAAGCACCTTGTAGGTTTCGTACATTAGACATTTGACTTTTCTCGTTCATGAAAAAACAAGACAAAATGTAGCTTATAATAAGTAAAATAAGTTAGGTTATCTTCACTTTTATTAAAACATACAATAAACATGTTTTGACATTCGGAAATAATTTTTTATCATTCAATATTTAAATCACAAACCCATAATGACATTTGACATTTCGGTGCCATCTGTTCACCCCGTAGACACTGTTAATAACTAGTCCTTTATTGATCGTAAATTTGAGGGAGAATTTGGTCGGGAAAAGCGTATTTGTGAATTTAAACAGTATTGAGACAAAATTTCGGCTCAACAGTTCCTCAGTATGGTTGGGAAGAACGGCCGTTACTGTTCCAAATGGAAAATAATTCCTAGTTGAACAGTAAAAATATCTTTAAAACATGCCATATTATGTTTTCTATTTTAAATAAATATTTTTTGTTGATAATGTTGTGTTACTGAGTGTTCTGAATTCTGAATATTCACTTGATCTTTTAATACCTATCCCGAAACTTTAAGTTCATATTAATATATGCGTGATTTAACCTGAGCAGTTAAGATCCTTGGCTCTAAATCCCAAGTTTCGTAACCCGGAGAGAAAGAATATTTATTTATATGTTTGTTTTTTTCTGACGGCCACCTGGTTTTCTGGTTTAGATCAGAGATTCCTAAACTTATTTGTCGCACCGCCCACACACGCACTATAGTTTTCATCAGTCCACTTCTTCTTACGCGACAATGCGATGAAATATAATTATGTACCCACTGACTGGGAGGTAATAACTCTCATTTCCGCGGTGGACTCTGTACCCCCACACGATCTTTCCATCCCCCCTGTTCTCTGTTATTATGATAGCCTTTTGCACTTGATATGTATTTACGTGTATTACTTACATATTATATTATGTAGTACATTATAGTTCACCTGACAACAGGTCCCGAGAAACCTGCTCGTATAAATCAACAGAAAAATAGAACAGTGTATTTTGTTGCATGATTCTTTCAACGATGTACCCACGACAAATTTGAATTCATAAGAAACATTTATTAAAAATATTTTTGTTTCCCTCGCCCCCCATTTTTGACCTTCAAAAACCCTTCACCGCTCCTCATTTGCTCTTGAGACCTCCACCGCTCTCTTGGATCTCTCCAACGCCCCTTGGGAGCGATATCATCTACGTTGAGAATCTCGGAATAAAGTTCTAGGTATGTAATTGATTTGTGTTATTTCACATGTAATTCAAATAAATTAAAAATATTGTACATTTGCGGAACGTTCCTGAGTGGTATATACTCTCAGTATCGCCCCGGTGAAAAACCACTGTTGATAATCTAAGCCTTGCGACTTGCTTCAAATGGTCTTAGACGTGTTTGGCAACCAGATCTGAACATTTAGGATTTTCTTCGACACCTTTCCATCTCACTCCCTAAACCTTACAGAGAACTGGAGATTTCCTAGCCACTCGCAGCTGGCAGTTGAATTTCTTCTACGGTCTTCATAATTTCAACCTTAGAAGAATTTGCTGAAGAAACATACATGTTCTATAATACCGATAAAATGACTCTGTCTACCCTGAACGGTGTGCTCCTGAAAATGGCCGAAGGAACTAAATACCCAGCACACATAATTACCAGTAATCTGATGGATGATGACGACATTGATAGGCAAAGACGAGCTCTCAGCATAAAAGCGAACATGCCCATCAGAATATTTTGCCTCTGCGGTATCACTGTTAAAGGAATGCTCTTTGCCTTCTGCGCAACGTTGTGTACGTGAGAACTTTGACAAAGTATGGGTAGATTTCGTGTCCAATATAATAACGCTTTCCGCATAATGTTAGGCCTCTCCAGATACTGCAGCGATTCCAATATGTTCACGGAGAGGCGAGTTTCCAGTTTTACAGCCTTATCAAGGGTGGCAAGAATGAGGGTAAGGATAAACAGCTCCGGGAATATCCTCACGGAATCCCGTGTCAGTCAAATCTCCAGCATCGACGCATACTAGAGAAAGATATCTTAATGCCACAGTTCCCTAGAGCAGTGAAGCATAACCTCTTTATCTTGCGGGCCATTTATCCATTTTAAATTTGTTCGCGGGTCGCAGGGGGTACACAGGGTGCACACAGCGTAACATGGCTACGGCAGTCGGTGATGTCGCTAACCAACTAAAATGGTAAATTTTTAGTGCATTTATGGAGCGTATAAAATTTGCAAAGGCCAAAGCAATAAAAGCTGTCGGTTTTTAACATTCTGAAATATTAAGGAACATGTAAAAATAACATGGTTGTAATTTTAGCAGGCTAATTTAAAATAGAGAGACAATAATTTGTAAATCATAACGGAAAACGGAGATCATATAAAGTCTCCGGAACTCTGAACGATTGCTCTTGTAAGAAATATCAAATTTTCTTCCGTTATCTATGTTTCCAGAAACAATATATGGAAGTTTACTCTTGTAAAACAAAATCCAATAAAAACATTAATAAGACGTCAAGAAAAAAAGCGGCCTAGGCGATATTTTTTCCAGGTCAAGCCAATAAATGTTATTGATTATCGTTAAGAAAGTCAAATTACAAACAAAATTTTGTAAAGCAATGTAATAAAATGAAATCCTTCAAAATTAATCAAACATCGAACCATTAAAAGTTGGTAAAACGTTTCGTACATTGGGGGTCAAATCACAAAATTCTATCAATTTAAGAAAAATACTCTACATCTATTATGTAAAAATAAATGTCCCGTGCGGGCGCCGTTTGTTTGTTTTGTATTTAAATATACAGTTTTATTCCGGGCTTAATGAAATTTTGCACATTTGGCATTCGAAACAAGAGGTTACTCTCTTCACCCTTGTTTCCCCTTTTTCCCACCCCTTAAAGCAGAACGTTTGTACTTGATGAAATTTCGCAATGTTTAAAATAATAGAAAAACTTTGGGTAGGAGTAGGGGTAGGGATTGGGGTAACACATAAAAACCTCAAAAAATTCTTCCAAACCATTCATCAACCGGGCAATGCCGTGTACTTCAGCTAGTTGTCATTATATTTTAAAAAGCTTGTTACTTTAAGCGGCTATTCAAAACATTGAAGACAGACTAACGTTTGCCACTGAAGGCTTTGCAAAACAGAACAAAAACCGTTGAATATTTTTTGCCGCAAACTTTTTGATTTATAATTTAGCCAAGCGGGCCGTACGAGAAGGTTCGCGGGCTGAACAAAAAGGCTTTATTTTCATTCCCTTATTTTTACGTTAAAGGTGTCATATATCATTTACATATTATTTTTATAAACGAGAGCACGTATATTTTATATGGAACTAGCTGAAGTACCCGAAGTTGCCCAGGGTTTTTAATGGTTTGATGTGATACCGCTACCTTTATCCCTACCACTACCCCTATCCTTATCCCTATCCATACCCCTACCTCTGCCCCTACCTCTACCCCTACCCCTACCCCTACCCTACCCAGTAATTTTTCTCTGATTTTGAACGTCAAGCACCTATGCGATATTTCATCAAGAAGTATCAAAATTTTGCTTTAAGGGGTGGCAAAGGAGAAAGTAATGGTTCTTCGAAATCTGATGTAGACAGTGACCTTCCTCGTGTTTCGAAGGTCAACACTGCGAAGTTTCATCAAGTTCTGAATGAGACTGTAGATTTGTATACAAAACAAACGCACACCGCCCGGGACATCATTATTTATATAATAAAAGAAGATATATAGAAGAAGAAAGATAGAAGAAGTGGGGTGTGCACTGATCTCGCCACATACCGGAATTAATATTTATTATTATTTTTATCTTATTTACATTAAAAAACTAATGGCTTGACGGAAAGAGATACAGTGATAAAAACTTCGGTTTATTTCCCCGCGTCACCTTTTGGTGTTGATCGCTCGAGGCCAACTAGCATATCTAAATATAATATAGCAGTTTCAGGTTCCGCGGAAGGCTTTGGTTCTAATGAGGTAATTCGTATTCGTATACAAATGTGCAGTTTTTTTATGTGATACCACACAAGATTCCTAGCTCCTCCCAGACGTCTGGAGCCAGTAAGACTATGGCATGGCAGGTATTGAGGAGAAGAAGGGATGGGGCAGAGGAAGATGGGGAAATATCTAGCTATTCAGATCTGGTCACCAAACACAACTACAGCCATTTAAAGCAACGTTTCGAATCTGAATGGTCTTTCACTATGGCGATACTAAGAGTATTTACCACTCTGAACCAGAAGGAGAAGAACTAAAGAAACTAAAAGGATTATTTAAATAAATAAATAAAAAACACAACTTAATACTTAAATACACCCTATTATTACAATGTAAGCAATGTTCTTAATTATGTATAATAAATATCTGAACAAAATTAAAATATATACTCGTATATACTAATTATTATTTTAAATTAATAAATTGTGAACCACCACTTTTTCGGCCACCATTCAGAATCGAAACATTATTTAAAATGCTGTATTTTGTAAATAGATCGACAAAGGCGGTACTTCCTAACATTTCCATTCCGCATTAATGTCTACTCCCGCTCCATTAGCATTATGTCAATATAATACACCCCATTAATTATACTGATAACAATAATTGTTACTATATTAAAATACCGGCCCAAAGAAGATTAACGCGCGCAATACGGTATCACTTCTATATACTCAAATACATACTTCACCACAATATACACATCTGACTCGATGGTGGACACCGTAACGCTGTCCGAAACGTTGACTAAAGAAGGAGAAAGCGCATCACAGCGTTTCCCAAAAAACTATTCAAGAAAACAAGTAGGCAATCTAAGAAAATTAACAAAGAGTTAGTGAACTAGCTCTGTCACAGCTAGAATTAAAATTGTCCGTTTTTTAGAGTTACGTGATACGTTTTTTAGCGATGATTACAATGCTTAACGACATTGTCATGTGCTTAAGGCATACGCGGACGCAGTGGCGTGCATTGCTCTGTAACTAAAGGTAGAATGTGTGCACTTATTCATGTTCAGGTTAGAATCATGAAATTAATATTAGAAAATGGCATAGAATAAAAAAGAACACCAGAAATGGGATGTGGGCGTATTTCGCGATTCAAAAGTCTGGCCATTCGTGCCTGAAAATTTCTAATACAAAATGTATTTTATTATGATCAAATGGAATGGTAATATACAATGCGGGCCAGTGTAATAGAGAGACGGTGCTGTATTTTCATTGGCTCTCTCGGTGACTAGAAGGCAATAAGTCAAGGGCACACCGGATTCCATTTAATTCATCGTGGAAGGCACTTCTTGTGGCTATTCTTTATTCCATGGAAAATGGTCAATATTTTATCATCTTTCGCTGATTAATTTAGCATGAGAGACCCTTACTTATTTGAAAACAATATTATTGTTTAAAGCATTTTCTTTTAATGGTTCGTTTTTCTTACGGAATACACAACTTTCCAGCCTTCATGGACGGCACGTCACTGCATGGGCGATGATTTAAAGGTATGATTTATGTGTGTAACTCGTAAACACTGATCTCAGAGTTGTAGTAATTACCCCATGACCATAGTATGATGCGTTATATGGCTCTAGCCACTCTAGTATAGTATATCACCTACGAGAACAAAGGAGGAACGTAATTTTACAGAATGTCGATAAGTTGATTTAAAAGAAGATGCTTGTGGTTTTTTGTAAATATACCAGAAACAGGTTGGGTTAGGTTTAGATTTGTGTGCATCTCCTTCGCACATTCAACCACCAGTAACATCAGTAATATTGCCTCGCAAACATGTTTCTTGTGCTTCTGCTGATGTCCGTATTGACCTCCGGTAAGTCGATACACAACGCAAAACAGAGAGGATGGACTTCCAAAAAATTATGTCTATTTTTATTTATTTATTTATTGGAAACACAAACTAATTATTTGCATAAAGACATTTAATAAATGTGTTTAAAACATGTTTGGTGTACGCAGTAAAGCTTATCATTTAGCTACAAATAACAATGATTATTTACCAATCTCACTGAAACTCGGTGCGTGCAACAATACTGTAGTGATACGATGGACAAACAAACGAACATGTTAAAAATGTTAAAAGTGTAACATCCAGTATTATGCATGTATGTCAGTCCAGAACAATCAAAATTTCTTGTACCTCTGGCTCTAACGCATAGTGTGATCGTACTCATAAGTTACTATCAAATAGATTGTTAACAATTTTGAAAAACATTGTCAAATCATATTTTTTATTTTTTTATTTGTATAATATTAATTATATGTAATGGAAACTTATACCCGCTAAGCCACTGCAAGTACCTTGTCAGCAGGAGTTTATTTCAACAATATTATATAATACAACAATAAATAACAATCATCATACAAATGTATGGCAAAATTAGAAAATAGAGGCGCATGCATGTTGTGATCAATGTACATAAGTTGGAAAAAAAAAATGGAAACAGCATTACAGTTTTGTTCTTGAGATACTGGAGTCCAATTTTATAACACCGATTTAAATAATATTATAAAAATATCAATATCATTAAAAATATCAAAATTACAGAAGTACCAATATTATAAAAATATCAATATTGTAAAAAATATCAATATATTTTATATATCAACATTATAAAAATACCAATGTAATAAAAATATCAATATTATAAATATATCAGTACTATAAAAATACCAATATTGTAAAAAATATCTATGTAATAAAAAAAAAATATATATATATTTATAAACATTAATGATACCCGCAGCTACCAAGTAAATATACAAACAAGGAAACCATCATATTTGTTCAATAGGTAATGTAAGAAAGATAATATTATTTTTGTGTAGGCTCTCAAAGTCTCTGCGGCTGATAGCCTTTTAGTAGTGGACGGTGAACTCCCGATCGATATGACAAGATACACAGGAATTTCTTCAGAACGGATTCTATTTTTATTACTTGTTATTGTATTTTATTTTTTTATATGAATACCGCACAAGTCCCAACTGCTCCCAGTTGGGGGAGACAGTGAGACTATGGCATCCCCAATTGGGGAATGTTGTGATTCAGCCTCAGCCAGTAACATAAAAATAATTTTAAAGGTACTCACAGCTATCAAGGAGACCATCATATTTGTTCAATAGACAATGTAAGAAATATCAAAATAGCGTAAATACAGCAGATATACAATCAAGGAGACCAACATATTTGTTCAATAGACAATGTAAGAAATATCAAAATAGCGTAAATACAGCAGATATCAAAGAGATATACAATCAAGGAGACCGTCATATTTGTTACCATCAATACACAAGGTTACCTTCCAAAAGCCAACACTTTAACATCAGTGAGAATTTCTTCATAGAGCAATTGTTTTTAAATTCGTATGACTTGTTAAATATAAATGGTACAATATATTCAAGGGTTCGTTGACCATATTTGTTTTGAAATTAGTTTTTTTTTTTAGATATTATTCCGTATTGCGCTTCCTCCTCCATTAGCGAACGTTTCGGATAGCGGTACGGTATCCGCCATCAGGGCAGATGGACACCGTATAACCCCTTTATATGACGATTCTACAATGTAATGAATTAATATTCAAATACATGAATTCTCATTTAAATAAAAGGAAAAAAAGAATAATAAAGTATCTATGTTGAATTGAACACCTCGGTAAAAAAAAATGTTTTGTTTTTTAATGTGTTATTTATGTTTTTTCATGACTATACGCATTTTCCTTCAAATAATTTCAATATTTTCAGGTTTCGTCGAATTTGTGACACTACCGACGGTTGATGGCGCACCAGAGAGGTAATTTTTTTTCTAATAATTCTTGGTAGGGCTTACAATGGCTTCCTGATTTCGAAACCTACGTCAATCTGCACGTCTGCCCTGATGATGAACCCTGCAAGGCTGTCTAAAATCTTAGGTAGCACAACCCAAAAATCGATAAAAACAATCAATTTGGTTAAAATTTAACCATTGAATTACCCACTTATGTGAGTTGGGACGATCCACGGAAATTCGAATATATGCTACACGTTGATGTACCGCAGAAATATTCTATGCGATGACATGGTAACATGCTACACGTTGATGTGCCGTAGAAATATTCTATACAATGGCATGGTAACATGCTACATGTTGATGTACCGCAGAAATATTCTATGCAATGACATGGTAACATGGTCGAGGGGTAAGGCTCTCGACTACGAATCCGAAGGTCGCGGGTTCAAATCCCGGCGTGCACAAGTAATTTTTATTTAATTAATTTGTGTTGTTTCACAATTAATTCATTTAAAAATAATATATAGCATATTTGCGCACGTCCCAGCGTGGAAGATACTCTCAGTATCGCCCTGGTGAAAGACCACCATTCAGAATTGAAACGTTGCTTGAAATGGCTTTTCGCCGTGTTTGGTGACCAGATCTGAATAGCCAGGTATTCCCCACCTTCCTCTTCCCCTTCTCCTTCCCCTCCCCAATACCTCCAGCCTCACAACATTCCCCAATTGGGAATGCCATAGTCTCACTGGCTCCAGATGGTTGGGAGCAGTTGGGACTCTTGTGAGGTATTCAATAAAAAAAAATAAATAAAACATGCTACTTGTTGATGCACTGTAGAAATATTCTATACAATGGCATGGTAACATGATACATGTTGATGTACCGCAGAAATATTCTATGCGATGACATGGTAACATGCTACACGTTGATGTGCCGTAGAAATATTCTATACAATGGCATGGTAACATGCTACATGTTGATGTACCGCAGAAATATTCTATGCAATGACATGGTAACATGCTACATGTTGATGTACCGTAGAAATATTCTATGCAATGACATGGTAACATGCTACATGTTGATGTACTGTAGAAATATTCTATGCAATGACATGGTAACATGCTACATGTTGATGTACTGTAGAAATATTTTATGCAATGACATGGTAACATGCTACATGTTGATGAACCGTAGAAATATTTTATGCAATGACATGATAATATGCTACATGTTGATGTACGGTATAAATATTCTATACAATGACATGGTAACATGCTACATGATGATGTGCAGTAGAAATATTCTATACAAAGGCATGGTAACATGCTACATGTTGATGTACCGTAGAAAAATTCTATGCAATGACATGGTAAAATGTTACGTGTTGATGTAATATAGAAATATTCTATAGAATGACATGGTAACATCCTACATGTTGATGTACCGTAGAAATATTCTATGCAATGACATGGTAACATGCTACATGTTGACGTGTCGTAGAAATATTATATGCCATGATATGGTAACATTCTACAAAAGGCGTAGTTGTCTTTTCGTACATTTCATTAGATTTTTTTGGGAAATACATTCCTAATAAATTATAGAAATCTGAAAGTCGTGTAAATGAATATTTGGTTACCCTTATAATATGGTGTAATTGCCTTTAGCCTAAGTATCCAAAAAATAAATAAAATGTGTATAAATTAAAATAAGTGATAACATTTTTGATATGTTAAGCCAAAGGAATTCTAAAAATAAGGAATTTAAGAAAATTTCTCACAATTTATTAAATAAGTATTGTACGGGACAAGACCTGTAAAATCTTGCCGCACGTTTTAGAAGAAGAAGATCAGGCTGGCCACTTCGACGCTTCAGAGCAGGGTAGGAAGGAAGGGGGGAAATGCCTTGAAAAAGGCAAACGATTTCTTGCAAGGAGGTGGTGAGGGCGAAGAGAAAGTCACGGTCGGTTTTCAGGCCGGGTGAAGATGCAGGCGAAGTAGGTAGAAGGCGTGTTGAATCCGTGAGAATACTCTGAATTTTAGAATTGTACGCATCGTTCAAGTACTTCGGTGCGATACCGTGCGGCGAATCGGGCAGTTTGAACTCGTGAATATTTCGCGAGCTGCCGTAGACTCTGTCAATCTTGGATCGACTTGATCAAAAAATTAGGATGTCAATCACGACCTTCTGCTTGAATTGAGCCTATTGCAATCTTCACCTATTTTTTATTAAAGCAACCAAAATTATTACAAGGTATGTCATGGGGGTCAAAGTAGGACAGGTAATACTTTGCCGTCAATTTACAAAAAAATGCATTGTACAAACATAAAATAAGTAAGTTTACTCGATTACGCGGGCGCTAATGAACAGATCAGAAAATATCGTTTATTTAGATCAGTCACCGCGGCCGCAGGAATCGCTTACAAAGACAGACAATTTTGGTAGAACAATAATTTTGAAAGGTTTTTTGTGGATCAGAGGGGCTCGACCAATGAGAGCCCGCTCTGTTTTCGGGACCGTCGCCGGGAGCGACCGTAGGGGTGGCGGGGGTCGGAGAAATGTCCCGTTAGCACCCAGTAGCGTCTCGGGACGAAAACGAGGTTCAGGGGCGTAGGAAAAAGAAAACGATGACGTGCACTGTCATCATCACTTCTTCGAAAACCCCGGAACTACGCTTGTCGAAAGCCAATATGTACTGAAATGGGGCGTTTGCACAAATCCTCTTTTTGTGCAAACATAACAAGATAGGGATGCGTATCTAGTCGCTTCTATCAGGTTAAAATTAAAGTCGGGCGTTGCACAATTAATTATTTGTGCAGACAAACAAACAAGACAGAGACGCGTATCTAGTCGCTTCTCTCTCTCTCTCGTTTGTGGTCAGGTCGTCTGTTATGAGCCTGACCAGTACTACATGCCAGCTCGATCGAGAACGTATCGAGTCGTCTCTCGTTCGAAACTGCACGAACTCAGTAGTTGATTTCGTATCTAGTCGTACCACCTACTGAGTTATGTACTGGTTGATGTTTATGCAAACGAGGGTATTACGAACTTTGATAGTCACGTCTGGTATATTCTCCCCTCGGTGCAGTAACGTCTGTGCCTAGCTGTGAAGACGTGTACTCCGGCGGTGACCTCGCCGGCCAGTCCCTCTGGGCCGTCGGAGGGCGGTCCTCATCGGCACCCTTGGGCTGGCGTGGGTCGGTGCGGGCGTCAAAGCTGGTACTGGTGGTGCAGCGGATGCGGGTGTCGCAGCGGATGCGGGTGTTGCAGCGGATGCGGGTGTCGCAGCGGATGCGGGTGTTGCAGCGGATGCGGGTGTCGCAGCGGATGCGGGTGTTGCAGCGGATGCGGGTGTCGCAGCGGATGCGGGTGTTGCAGCGGATGCGGGTGTTGAAGCTGATGCGGGTGATGAAGCTGGTGCGAGCGTCGGTGCCGGGAGTATGACCGCGACTTTGACCGCTGGGCGCACGTAGATGCCGGTGGCTGTTTGTATGCGGACAATTCTTACTTGTCCGTCAGCGGCGGGCTTAGCTTCGATTACACGTCCGCGTGGCCAGCTGTTTCGGGGTAGAGCGGGGTCCATGATGACCACCAAGTCGTGCTCTTTGATGGGGTCGGCCCGGTGGTGCCATTTCTGCCGGGCGGCCATGGTGGGGAGGTATTCACGAAGCCACCGCCTCCAGAACATGTCTGCCAGCTGTTGGCTTATGCGCCACTGGCGGCGGAGGCATACCTCCTCCTCCTTTTTGTCATATAGTGACAGGTGAGGGCGTTTTCCCGCTGACCCCATTAGAAAGTGGTTGGGGGTCAAGGGCTCCTCGTCTCTCGGATCAACCGAGACGTGGGTCAGGGGCCGGTTGTTGACCACGAACTCGGCTTCTGCAAGCGCCGTAAGAAGTGTCTCCTCTCTCGGGGCTCTTTCTTTCAGTGTAGCTCCTAGGGCTCGCTTCACTGAACGTACTAGCCTTTCCCAGGCTCCCCCCATATGGGGACTCAGAGGTGGGGTAAAGCGCCACTCGATACCCTGTATGGCTAGGGTATCCTGCATCCTTGCGTCTTGGCTGAGCGACTCCACGGCATCTCGGATTTCATTGTTTGCTCCATGAAAGTTGGTACCGTTGTCGGAGTACATCACTGCTGGTTGTCCTCGGCGGGCCGCCATCCGTTGCAGGGCCATGATGGCCGAGTCAGCACTCAGCGACGCAGCCAGTTCTAGGTGTATGGCGCGAGTGGAGAGGCATGTAAATATGGCCCCGTAGCGCTTTTCTCGGCGTCTGCCAATCGTGACCTCCATAGGGCCGAAGTAGTCCAGTCCGCAGTGTGTGAACGGGCGGACATGGTGCGTCAGGCGAGCTTCTGGGAGCGCTCCCATAATGGGTGGGACGGGCTTGCTCTTCCGCATTCGGCACGTTGGGCAGTCGTGGGCGATCTTCCTGCTAGTGGTACGTAGCCGCAGTACGAAGAAGCTGCCCCGTACCTCTGCGATGGTCTTCTCGGTGCTCGGGTGGTCCGCCTTCTGGTGGTAGTGTCGGATCAGCAGCCGAGTATAAGGGTCATCGCCATCTAGGATGATCGGAGTCTTGGCTATGCTCGTGGCTCCGGTTACTGCTTGCAAACGGGAGCGCATCCGCATGACTCCGTCTGGGCCGAGGAAAGGCGTCAGGCTGTTTAGGCGGCTAGCGGCGGGCAGCGCCTGGCCGTGCTGTATGTTGTGAAGATCGGGGGTGAAGGCATTCTCTTGGGACCTGATCACCCATCTGCGTTCAGCCTCCTTGAGCTCCTCGGCTCGTAGCGGGCCTTCGGTAGGTCGGCCCGACCCCATCCGGCAACGCCTTATGAAGCGCAGTATCCATGCTGTGGCGCGGATGAGGCGGTACCATGAGGAGAACCTCTCGATAGCGGGTAGGGCCTCCCCGGCCGTGGATATGAGGCCGACATATTGGGGCCTAGTCTCCAGGATCGAGTCATCGGGCTTCGTGGTGAGGGCGCGCTCTTCGGGCCAGTCATCGTCGGGTTTCGTGATGAAAGCAGGTCCGCAGAACCATTCTCCTTGCGGGGACAGGTCGGGTAGTGCCAAGTCTCGGGTGCCGATGTCAGCGGGGTTTTGTTTGGTTGGAACCCACCTCCAGTCAGCTATGTTGGTGAGTTCGTCGATCTCGCCCAACCGATTCGCCACAAAGGCGGAGTATGTCCGTGGGTCGGTGCGTAGCCAACACAGCACAGTGGTCGAGTCGGTCCAGAAGACGATTCTGCATATTCGTGCCTGACTTTCAGATTTAATAGTCTTGGCCAGTCTAGCCGCCATGAGCGCGGCTTGCAGCTCGAGGCGGGGACTTGATAGGGGTTTGAGTGGCGCCACCTTGCACTTGCTTGCGATGAAGGTGGCTCGCGGCGCGCCTCGCACTTCCTCAACGAAGTAGGCGACGGCGCAGCAGGCTTGCTCGGACGCGTCACTGAAGAGGTGCAGTGTAACGTTGCTCAGCTTGTGTCGGAGTGACCGTCTCGGGATGGACACGCTGCTTTCCCTCAGCAGACTCATCCAGTCCCTCCATCGCTCGGCATGCTCAGGGGCGATGGGGTCGTCCCAGCGGATGCTCGAGCGCCACACGGCTTGCAGTAAAATCTTCGACCGAATAGTGAGGCAGGCGACGAAACCCACCGGGTCAAAGATTTTCATGATGATGGATAGGAGCTGCCTCTTCGTAGGCCGTGTGGCTTCTTGGGGGCTGACCGCGTCGAGAAAGGTGTAAAGAAATTGGTCAGTCGACGGGTCCCAGACCAGTCCCAGTACGCGCTCCGTCCCCGTGGTTCCGCTGTTGATCTGCACTGCGGCGGTTGCTCGTTCACCGGGGAGAATCCATGCTATAGCGGCCGGGCTGTTGGAGGCCCAGTTGGTCAGGTTGAACCCTCCCTTTGCAAGGAGGGTCTTCACGCTCTGGACCAGTGCGGCAGCCTCGTGTACGTTATCCACGGCGTCCAAATAGTCGTCCATATAGAATTTGGAACGAACGGCTGCTGCGGCGGCGGGGTGCTCGGTTTCGTAGTGCCCGGCCACTCTGTCTCGCACGTACTGGGCACTGCTGGGGGAACACGTCGCCCCGAACATCATAGATGTCAACTGGTACGTCTCTGGGTCCCGTGTGCCAGGCGACCTCCAAAGGTACAGCTGGGAGGGCTGGTCCTCTCTCCTGATGTGGATGCGCAGGAACATCTCTTGTATATCTGCGGCGATGGCCACATTTCCCTCTCGGAAGCGAAGGAGGTTCCCCAGGAGTGAGGACAGCAAGTCAGGGCCGGTCATCAGCTGGTCATTCAGAGACGTCCCTCGGCATCGGCTGGCGGCATCAAAGACGATTCTGATTTTCCCCGGCTTGTTGGGATTTGTCACCGCGAAGTGGGGAAGGTACCACTTTCGCGGGGCAGGTAATGATGCCTCGTGGGTTGAAAGCTTCCTGGCGTAGCCTTTGGCGACAAGTTGTGACATCTTGTCGGCGTACGCGGCCGCCAGGGTGGGGTCCGCCGCCAGCTTCTTGTCGAGAGATTGTAGCCGCTTCAGTGCGCACTGCCGGTTGTCGGGTAGCACGGTTGTCGGGTAGCACGGTTGTCGGGTCTTTCCACAGGAGTCCGGTTTCCCACCTCCCGGTAGCGAGGGGGCGGGTGGTCTCTCCCATCATCGCTAGTGCCCTTGCGTCTTGAGCATTGACCCGTGCTGCTGATGTAACGCCGAGGGAGTCGATGGCGAAGTTTGTCCTCACCAACTCCCTCAAGCGGGCGTCCGCGGCGGTCTCTGCTTGCAGGGCCAGAGTAGTGGCTGGGTCGTCAGCGCCAGGGTTTGTTCCCCCGTGAGCGATCCACCCTAAAGCGGTCCGCGACACTATTCGCGTAGTGTTGTCCTCACGGACCTCTCTTGATACAATCAGGTGGGCGTTGTCTTGCCCGATCAAGAGCTTCGGGGTGATGCGTCGTCCTGGCACTTGCTGCTCCGGCAGGTTCAGCTCGGCTATGGTGCTCGCGGTGATGGAGAAGGTCGTGTTCAACCCTGCGCCTCTGATGGTCAGCTTCACACGTCGGGAGCGGGCGTCGGAGGTGCACATGCCCTTCGCTCCGTGAAGCCGTACGGCACGGACCGGACCGCTTGCACCGGTCAACATCGCGATCTCGGCGTCTACAAGGGTCACGGTAGAGCCTTCATCTAACAGCGCGAACACTGACACTTCACTCCCTGCGGGCCCGCGAAGCACAACCGGCACAATTTTCAGCAGTACGCTATCGTCTGTATTTCGGCGTCATAAGTTTACTTCGCCCACAACCGGCTCCGTTTTTCGCACTTCATGGAGCAACCGATGGTGGGGATGCCGGCACTCCCCCACCCCGCACCACACTTTCACTTTACACTCCCTCGAGTGGTGTCGACCGAGGCACTTTCGGCACAGGTTGCTTGCGCGCACGGTCTCCCAGCGGAGGGCGACAGATTTTCCGGCGAATACCGCACAATCCCGAATGGCGTGGAACTTATTGCACTGCGCACAATTGTCACTTCGCACTGTCGCCCTTTTCCCGGCTGAAGACCGGTGGGCAGAGTCGGTCGCGGCACGCGTCCTGGGTCCGGGCGTAGCCGCGCTCGTCGGGGGCGCGGCCGCCGCGTTCACTAACACTTGTTCGCGGCGCCCTCGATTCGGTCGAACCGGGTCGAGCATGCCGCTAATCGGGATCACTTTCGCGACGCTTCGCAGGAACATTGAGAGCTGCAATAGTGTGGCCGGGGTGGATTGGCCTAGCTGGCGCAACTCGAGCAGCCAAGACATCCTTAGGGTGCAGGGCATCTTGGCAGTGACGTCGGCTAGTAGGGCGGGGTTGGTGAGGTAGCCCTCCGTCCTCAAGTCTCGCAGGGAGGCCACCAAGTTCTGGACCGTCCCAGCGAAGTCGGCGATCTCTTCGAGTGAAGCTTCCGCTGACAGGTGCGGCAGCTTCTTCACCTTATTTAGCATAAGGTTGGCGATGGATCCTGAGCCACCGTACCGCGTCTCGAGGGTGGCCAGGATCTCTGGGACCTGTTCGGGGTCCAGCAGGAGGGAGTAGACAGCTTCCCGGGCCCTGCCTTTCAGCGCACGCTGCAGTCTGATGAGGTTCTCGCTGGATGTCAGCCTGCAGGTGTTGGTCGACTGGTGGTACTGCGCTATCCAGGCAGGCCACTCGAGGGGGTCCCCGGAGAACGGGGGGAGGTCCTTGGCTGTAGATTGTCGAGCAATGAGGGCAGTCATCCGGACATCCTCCTCGACGGACGGGCGGGGGCTCTCTGGTACGCGTGTCGATCGGATCGCCTCGGCAATCATAGCGCCGATCCGTGCCACGGTAGGGTCCTCGCCCTGCTGGACCCACTCTCTGGTATGCCGGGCAGTCTCGTCGGCGGTAGGCTGCGGCGGAAACAGCGGCGAGTAGCTGGGATGCCCGATGTTGACGGGCTGGGACCCCGCGTGCAACTGCGAGGTAGACGGCTCTGCATAGGGCTGCGCGTAGAGTGGGCGGGCTCGTGGCTCGGCGTACGGCAGCGGCTCGGCGTACGGCAGCGGCTCGGCATACGGCAGTGGCTCGGCGTAGCGTCCGGCCGGCGCTGCGGGGCAAGGGAGCACAGCGGGGCCGAACGTTGCAGCGGGGAGGGGGTACCCCTCAGCCGGGGCTCGCACAGCACGCGCCTCTGCGTCGGTCATCTGTACTCGCACCGGCTCGGGGATTGGCTGCACAGCTGCGGGGACGTCCTGCTTGGCGGGCTGCATGGCCGACAATAGCGCGGCGAGCTGCTTGGCATGCTGCTCCCTCAAGGCGCGCATCTCCCGTTGTAGCTGCCTCACGGTGTCCTCTGTGGTGGAGGAGTTGTTCTCAGCATCGGAGGACTGCGCAGTGGTGGGTGTGGGCGCGGCACCGAGCGCAGCGCCGAGCGCAGTGCCGGGCGCCGGGCCGAGCGCAGCGCCGAGCGCAGCGCCGAGCGCAGCGCCGAGCGCAGCGCCGAGCGCCGGTCCGAGCGCAGGTCCGAGCGCAGGTCCGAGCGCAGGTCCGAGCGCAGGTCCGAGCGCAGGTCCGAGCGCAGGTCCGAGCGCAGGGCCGAGCGCAGCGCCGGGCG
>JAHDVE020008950.1:0-21801 GCA_022606495.2 Halesus radiatus | reverse complement strand
CACGCAGCCCTGCCATAGGCGGGCCCCACCGACGTGATGATAATTGCTGCATTGAGATGTGCAGCCTCGCACTACCCGACTTCAAAGTGTCCGGCTCTACACGCAGCCCTGCTGTAAGCGGGCTCTACCGAGACATCAATAACTGCTGCACTGAGATGTGCAGCCCCGTACTGCCTGACCCCGAAGTGTCCGGCTTTACACGCAGCCCTGCCATAAGCGGACCCCACCGAAGAGACGATAGCTGCCACACCCAGGTGTACAGCATCACAACCATCCGACCACAGACCCGATCCCGCAGGATTATACGCGGATCCCAAAAGCCCGCTGTCTTCTCAGGAGACGCGACATCGCCCCGGCTATTATTCCCGATGGGGGGAGCGTTTCCGGCCTCCGTGGACAACGACGAACACGTCTCGATGAAAATAAGTCCAGTTTCACTGCACGGGGGGAGTGTAGCCGACGTGATCACCGATTGTTCATAATCATGATTCTTCCTAATTTTGCGACATTATGTTATCTTCGTAATTTATATTGTACCATTAACTTATTATCTCGTGCCATTGTACTTATGTAAGATTTATAACATTTGTTTTGTCTCGCAGTGTTATCGACGTGATTGGAGCACACGGTAATTTCCATAATAGATTGACTCCGCGGGAGCCCAGTACCGTGTGGCAAACTTTCCTATCACTTCGATAACACATCCGACTCCGCGACAGCACGATACCGTGTTGCGGGTTTTTGACAATGCAACTAACCCCGTGGCAGCACAATACCGTGCACGGACCCCTTATTTACATGTCTGCCTCAGCAGCGCCCCTAGTGTAGAAAACTTGTATCACTTTGTAATGATATAAAAGCGAAAATTTCTGAAAATAAACCAGTCACACTCGGACGAGCAATCGTGACTCGTACCCAGTCACATCTTGTAACCATACAAAGTCTTTCACTTCTCCTGCCTCTCACCTGAAGGATTCCTGAAGCTGCCTCAAGGATAGTCGGCCCCGTACCCCCAGAAGCATAGAAAGTGACTTGACCAGCACCCTACATGTTTACAGTCTTGTAACGACAATGGTCGCTTACACTACGCTTACATCAGCCTTGCATTATTTACGAATCTCAACAATTTTCACACGATCATACATGGTTTTACCACACATTCGTCTCAGAGATCTCATTTCTACACCATTCAGAGTACTTTTATCCTTCCTCTTCCAGTTCCATGCCTCACTGCCATACACCAGGGTTGATATCAGCACTCCAAATGAATTAATTGTGAAACAGAACATATTACTTAAATAAAATTTCCTCGCGCACACCGGGATTTGAACCCGCCTTACCCCTCGACCTTGGAGGCCGTCCATATATATTAAAAATAATATTTATAATTTTGAAACTGTCAATTCATGGTGGAATTCCATATTAAAATGATTTTTTTCGATTAAAAATCCTTTGTAACTTTTTTCCAATTATTTATTTTCGACCGGACCGGTTTTACCCTATCACGGGCATCCTCAGACTGGTACAATGAATACTAAATCTATTGTATATATAGCATGGATGTCGGGAGTGAGTTCCCTGCTTTCTAATATTGTTTTTATTACTTGAAATTTATTTAATTGCTGACGGTACTGTTTTTTATGTTTTTTTAAACTATTTTCGGGTTGGTTTATTACCTTCTGGAAGACGGATTAGATTGTGTTTATTTACTGAATCTATGGTTTTTTTTTAATTATATAAAGTCATTCGTCAGCTTTTATTTGAACAGATGGTTCTTTCTAGTTTTGTTATTTCCCTGTGATTACCGTCGTGTTTGCTAAGATGAATTTTATAGCAGTTTTTGTCCTATAGTCACATGAACTACGGAAAACCAGGTATATTTTTGTTTATTTTATTATGTTATAATAGGTACACATCAGGTTAATATCTTCTTAGAGTTCGCCTTGGATGTCTGCGACAAAAATTCCCAGTTACATTTTACCTTGGTATTTTGTATGTGCTTCCTATTTACGTTCATTGTCATATACTATTGCTGCATACAAGTAAGGTTACTCTATAATGGATATATTTCCGGACAGTCAGCCTTTTTCTCCAATTGATTATTCATTGCGTACTTTTCTTCTACTTTGCTTATTAATCGATTCATTTCTAATGATTCTAATTTATCTAATTTTTTACCCATATTGCACACATGTAATATTGTAACATCTGTGTCTTCATGAAATGAGTGGTGATTGTCTATTAGATGGTTAGCTACGTTCGACAGGTCCTTTTTATTGTTCACGCAGCTAGAAAAGTGTTCTCTTATCCTGGTGTTAAAGGCTCTGCCCATTTGGCCTACGCAATATGCCGGGCAATCTCCACAGTTAATCATATATATTCCAGAATTGCAAAATTATTCCCTTTTATCTTTATTATTAATGAGATTTTTTCCCAATGAGTTTACGTTATAAAATTCTGTATTACACTTTTTATTATTAACTAACCTTGCTATTTTATTCGAAATCTCACCTATATACGGGAGTTTTGCCCGCTCTTTGTTGAGTGTCTTTTAATTATCTATTGTGAAATCTTCTGTTATTTTAGAGAGAGTTAGTTTTTTATTCTTTTTGTTAAAGAGAGAGAGTCTATTATCTCGCTTGTATATCTATTACAAAGGTTTTTTAATAATAAAAAATTAATATTATAAATATTGACCATAACGTAGTTATATAAACCAATGTGCGACTTTAGGAAGTTACCATTCATTTCCTGCGTTTCAATAAATACCCCCTGATAAAGTAAATCACCTTTTTTAAATCAGTTCAAAAACTAACGGCATCAAATACGTACAGATATTTTGATATTCTATGGAATAATTAATTTAACACTCGAGTTTCAAAAGGCTTGTAGATTATGACCAAGTGTAAAGATCATAAAGCTACGGCAATTGTCTTTGGTTTTTCCTTACTGATTTTCTATACCGCAAATGTTCTTAGCTTGGGTTCATATTCTTCTGACGGTTTCTACTACGTAAGTAATAAGTACCCACTCGAAGTCACATCTTCTTGAGAGTTACAACCGAAACATAATATATTGTCGCTCGTTTTTTTAATATGTATTTAGCGTAGGGAGCGTAAAAAATTTCAATCATAATTTTTATATTATTTGTTCTACATTATATTGGTTCCATGACAATTCGGCACAGTCACATATCGGCATACTTTTGAAAAGTAAAGCAAAGTCATTAAAAATAAAAACAAAAAACTAACCAAAAACCTAATTTCACCTAACCTAGTTGAAAAACTTTTTATTCTTTTCATCATTTTTCATGATTATGATTTCACAAATTACAATATTAAATAATGATGTGGCAATTAATGACAAAAAAATCTAATGTAATGGTAGTCCGACAATTCAGCACAGTGATAAATCGGCACACCTGTAATAAATTTAAAACAAAAACATTTGTTTTCACGATTTTAGAATGCGTTTTAAATTTGTATTTTTTCTAGACAAAAAAAAAATATATATATATTATAAAAAAGGGGATTTTTTTCTGTTGCACCTCCTTTTTAATACTATAACAACTGCTCCAAAACGTCTTGGCATGGATTTAACCAAGTTTTGGATTTGGAGTCTTTCGAAAAATTATTAAATTTTGTATTTTCAAGTATTCTCTGCGGTTCTCTTGTGATGCAGGATTCGGTAGATTTATTTCTGTTGCACCTCCTTTTTAATACTATAACAACTGCTCCAAAACGTCTTGGCATGGATTTAACCAAGTTTTGGATTTGGAGTCTTTCGAAAAATTATTAAATTTTGTATTTTCAAGTATTCTCTGCGGTTTTCTTGTGATGCAGGATTCGGTAGATTTTTTTCTGTTGCACCTCCTTTTTAATACTATAACAACTGCTCCAAAACGTCTTGGCATGGATTTAACCAAGTTTTGGATTTGGAGTCTTTCGAAAAATTATTAAATTTTGTATTTTCAAGTATTCTCTGCGGTTCTCTTGTGATGCAGGATTCGGTAGATTTATTTCTGTTGCACCTCCTTTTTAATACTATAACAACTGCTCCAAAACGTCTTGGCATGGATTTAACCAAGTTTTGGATTTGGAGTCTTTCGAAAAATTATTAAATTTTGTATTTTCAAGTATTCTCTGCGGTTTTCTTGTGATGCAGGATTCGGTAGATTTATTTCAATTGCCAGATTATGCTATGTTCTCGATGGGGTTCAGGTCAGGACTGTTTCAGGTTCAATCTGGTGTTTCTCAAGACTTAAAGTGTTTATTTGGTTTAATTTTACAATGAATTTCTTAATCTGAAAGCAGTTAGAATATGCAGAACACCCTGACAGCTGTTGCGCGGTGGCAATACGCAGAGTCGTCTCGGAAAATGAGCAGACAGTGCATTTTAATCAACAATAAAAGTTTTTTTTAATAAACGTCTGAGACACTCGTCCCTAAGACATTTTTCACATCTTCCACCTACTGAATTCTACATAAACCGAAGACATTTCATTTTACTTGCATTGGAGAAAGGGATCCGACGTCATTCAATCTCACAACAATTTTTTTTATCAATTAAATACGACTTTTTCAACTCACGAGAAATAGAACTATTAATAAACTAGAACTATTTTGTTTTTGAAGAGTTTTTATTTACAATGTTCACTGTAATACCCTAATTATAGCACCCTGTAAGTCATCCTTGCTAACTACGTTTCCTAATTTTGACTCATTTGATCCTCCCCTCTCCAAATCACCACCCTCACCTAAAAATGGACGTTCGAAACCGGTAGCAAATTATTAAAATTACGCATTGTAAAAAAACTCTCCAAAATAGAATGTCTAGAAAATGTTACACAGTTAATATCCAAGAAATAGAAAAAATTGAAAAATTTTAACTATTTTCCCCCCCTTACTTTTGCAATGTCTAGTCAGAAGATCAGCGTTCTAATAAGAAGATGACTAAAATTCTATACCAGGGTTTCAAGCACATAATGATTAGTTGTTAAGTAATATTTCATTAACATTATTTTCAGGGACCTTATGTACTACTCGTGGAGACGATTGAGTTGTGCTCTGGAAACAGTCCGAACAACTTCATAATTTTTCAAGGCGAAGCTTTTATTGATCCGTCAAATGGACAATATTATGTAACTGGAAATAGCACAACCTCAAGATCTGGAGGTGTTATTGGGGTAATAACTGAACACTGATGACAAAATTCTAAAATATCACCCATTAGGAATCACTGTATCGGACGTGAAACATTATCGCTGAAACGTTAACAAACACACGCTTTCCAACCACCCACTCCCCTCCCAAATATCTGTCGGCCTCAAATGGGGATTACAAAGCTCCGGCAGTTGGCGACTGTAGTGGATTGGTTATAGGTTTGTTACAAAACAGGGTTATGTATAAAGGTTTTTAGATTTTTTCTTATCCGCATGATTTAATGATTTTAATTATTAATGTATGGAAAACTGAATTAATGTACGTATCTATATTAGATTACCGAGTTGGGAAAAGTGAAATGTGCCGAAACCAACTGCATACAATTTTTATTGTATTCCTACATAGAAAAATGCAAAAAGTTTGCCATTGTGATACTATTAACTTTGTCAATTAATAATGCATACGATTATCTGGGACTAATGCCATCATAAAAAAGTGAAGTCACATGAACGATAAACAGACAAATACATTACGTAAAACTGTTTTACCGCGCTGAGGGCCTACTCACAATAAAAGGTCTCCTCTATTTCATTACTACTATGGACAAGTGGGGAAAAAGTACGTATAGTTAAGATTTACTAGCATAAGATTTACTAGCAAAAAAGGTTTGAAAATTCCATTAATATCAAATAAGGATAGAGGATGAACGCTGGAATACTGTGTACGAGTACAAGTGATTTTTAACTGAAAAATAGCTTTGTGTTAGAAAACATGCATCTCTAAAAACATAAACAAAATATTGAAAAATCAAAGTGAAATTACGCGCAGATAATCCATTTATAATTAAACCGTATTTGGTGTAGCCTTTAATTAGCCTGCAAGGAAGCCGCTTTTGCGTGACTACCTGTTTTGATTTTGTAAACACTTCTATGACATGAAGTCTGCACGTTCTTTACGATATTAATTTTTCTTTTCAGGGTAAAGTAAAAAATTGGAAATGGAATGGGAACAGGTTCGAACACATCATTACCGTTGCTTCTAAGGATATGTGTGATTATCCCGACATCACGAGACATGTCATGAATCAGATTGTGTTGATGGACCGCAAATGTAATCTGAAAAAGGTAACCTCACCAAATATACCATAACCTAACCTCACCTAACCTAACATAACATAACCCAACCTCACCTAACATAACATAACCTAACCGAATCCAACCATCTCCCCATTTTTATTTATTCTGACCAAGTATGATATTTATTCTGACCAAGTATGGAATTTATTCTGACCAAGTATGGCATTTATTCTGACCAAGTATGGTATTTATTCTGACTAAGTATGGAATTTATTCTGACTAAGTATGATATTTATTATGACTGAATCATTAATATTAATAGCTAATTATTGATTTAAATGATGACCAATGAGATATCAGCCTTTTCCCACATTTCTTTCCATGATTTTTAGATTGTTGAATGATGCAGTGAAAGCGCGTTATAATGATATATGTTTGTGATTCCGACGCTGAATATTGGTTCGTTTTCTAGGGTTTTATACAGTTCTCAAGAGTAGACGTGAACAACATTACACGCAGTGTGATAGGGCCAAAATCGGCCTTCATGGGAAGATTTAAAGGTAGGACAACCGCGTTCATTTCCGCTGGACGCTTTTTATGTTTTGAAATGATATACACTGTCAAAGCCAAAGTTTAGTATTCATTCTGACTATGCAGATAGTAACTTAAAGAACCGACTAATTTAAAGAACCGACCGATTAATTCAAAAATGTAAGTTTTTTTTAAAAATGTTGTGTTTTAATCTTTCTTCGATGAGCCCGTGAATAATAATAATAGATGCGTGTGATTTGTGTATATTTAAATGAAGTATATGTTCGCCTCACGAGTCTGTAATATGTTGTTAACCCTCATTGCTGTAATAACGTAAATTAGACATATTGATGCAAAAAAACTTCCCATTACCACATAACGCAGCACGTTACTGTTTCATGAAATGTTATAATATTTTAAATTGAATAAATTATTGAATATTGTATAACTCAAACCTCTTACAAGTATTTTAATCAATTTTGGCTATCATTCGGGCAATATGAGCGTTCCTCTCTTTAAACTATCTCTGTATCAGTTGGATACATAACCGTGTATTACTTCTCAGGTCCATGAAGTATAAAATAGAATTCTTTGTCTATTGAATCTGTCTGGAGAGTAACAAGGTTACGCCTATTGTAACCACATTTCATAGGCTTAAATCTTTAGTGTAAGTTTTTGGCGTAGTGTTGAGATGTCCAAGCTACACAGATAACACAGAAAACACAATATGGAAGAATTTAGATACTTAAATGCAGTTTTAAGCCACGGTTACAAAGAAAATTCACCAAGGAAAAAACCCTCTTAGCAATTTTCATGCTAAACATCAATTTCCTCGAGGAGATTCCATTTGGTGTTTACACAAGTATTTATGCTGAGAAACGCGCCCTGTTAGTTCATTGTCAGTATATCATAACTAATATTAGATATATTTGACTAAACTGAACTAATTGAAAAATTGTTTTGTAAAAATGTGCATTATGCTCAATCCTTTTTTCAGATGTACATGAGAATTTTCAGTGGAATACTATCCTTATTTTGTAATGAATTAAAGGAATGAATTAAATGAAAAATTAATTGATAAACTAAAGTTTTTAAGACAAGATTTTTGTGCATAGCGCAAAGGGTAACAATTATTTTTATAAACAATAATTATTAGCCTGATAATTATTATTGTTTATAAAAATAATTGTTACCCTTTGCGCTATGCACAAAAATCTTGTCTTAAAAACTTTAGTTTATCAATTAATAAATATTTGACAAGTCAAAACATTTTTCACCAATAAAATGAAGACATAATTTGTCTCGACGCCACCTAGTGAGGAATTTAGCCGTTACAAGCCTTCCTCATACAAATAAAGTTGGTTGTTTACAGGTGAAATATAATAAAAAACCGTAATTATTGAATGAAACACTAGTATATATTGATTAACTTGGCAGGTTTGCGATAAGCCGACGTAGCTCAATGGTAGAGCATCTGACCGGATATTAGAAGGGTGTGGGTTCGAGTCCTGCCGGCGACATTTATCTTTGCTCGGAAGGTTTTTTCAATTTGGATGAGTGTTTCAGGCTAATAATTATTGATTGAAGAAGACAATATTAACACATCCCAAATGAACCACGAAACCGAAAAAACAAGAGAAATTAAAAAGATTTCAGTCGCATCTGGGACTCGAACCCAGAACTTCTACCTATCCGGGGTAACCGCTTAACCAACTTAGCTAATGAGACCAGTACAATTTAGGCCATTTACACCGATATCATACTTCATGTTCAAGATTTATTAATATTATCCTCCATTTATATAAATCCCATATTATTGGCTGCTGTCCTTATGATGATTGCAAAGTTTCATCCAGAACTCAATTGCAATCCGAACAGAGTCTCGGATATACCTACCCGATTTTTATTTATATGAGACATCTATCATAAGGACAGCAGCCAATAATATGGGATTTATAAAAATGGAGGATAATATTAATAAATCTTGAACATGAAGTATGATATCGGTGTAAATGGCCTAAATTGTACTGGTCTCATTAGCTAAGTTGGTTAAGCGGTTACCCCGGATAGGTAGAGGTCCTGGGTTCGAGTCCCAGATGCGACTGAAATCTTTTTAATTTCTGTTGTTTTTTCGGTTTCGTGGTTCATTTGGGATGTGTTAATATTATCTTCTTCAATGATTAAAATATTACAATGAGGTTTACAAACCTCAATAAGTTATAAAAAATAAATTGAAAAATTATTTTGTTCAAACTACTATTTTAATTAATAAATATGTACATGTTTCGAAACCAATCGTTTCTTCGTCAGGATACAATAAATGCTAAGGAGGAAAATAAATGATATAACCCTGGGCAAAAATAACAATAATTAGTAAAAGATGGTAAATAATTTTAAAAAATACTATGTAAAATAAGCAAAATTATTATATTGTATAATTATTTTGGTTATTAATTTCTTTCACCAATTACTGTTATTTTTGCCTACGCTTACGTCATTATTTTTTTCAGCACATCTTGTATCCTGGCGAAGGAACCATTGATTTCGAAACTTGAAGATATTTATTAATATTAAAATAGTGGTTTAAACAAAACATTTTTTTATAATTTAATATAATGCGACAAAGTGAATTAGAGTTGATTTGGAAAGTTTTATTTACTTTTTACTTGATTTCCTTTTTTTGGCAGCTGAATTTTCAAAAAATTACTGGAGCCGGGTCTACGCTTCAGCACATTGTAAAAGACAAGAAATAACTGATATATGTTGACCAAATATTTTGAATTTGCCCGCAGAAAATTCAAACTTCGGACTCAAATTACTCGAAAACGAAAATTGAAATTTAAAAAAAATTGTACCACAAAAACGACTTCTAATCTGTAGATTTACCAGTTTGTACCACTCGTATCCGGACAACATGTATAAATTTTTTCAATGAAGTTTTATGATATGTATGCTTCCATTTAATGGAATGCAATACGTTCCATAGGCTACAATACGATCACATTAAAAGAATTAACAATATGTGAAAAAGGAAAAATAATATTATATTAAAAGAAATTAATTATATTCAAAATGAAAAACATTTGTCGTGTATTCCTAACGGTCTCTCGTCTCCAGGGGACCATCGAAGGGATTTCCATCCAGGTAGCCATGGCAGTAATGATGGTATTCTTGGATTAGCGTACTCTGTACTCGTACTCTCCTACCATACCATACCTCCCCAAGAAAGATTCTACGAGTAAGTATTTCAGACCAGCTCAAGTATCGGGGCTCAATAGAAGTCCGAGTAAATCTGGCTTCCAAGAAACTGGGCGTCTTGTATAGGGCTAGCAGATTCTTCAATATTGAACAACTTCTAATCCTATACAAATCTCAAGTACGTCGAACAATTGAATTCGGAAGTCACCTCTGGGCTGGAGCTCCCAAATACTTGATAAACCTGCTTGATTCTGAGATGGCCCCCCCCCCCCCCTAGGCTTTAAAGATGTGATGGCCCGCCCTTCCTTCGTTTATGATTTAATTTAGCAATAGACCTCCGTTCGCGCCACCGGTTTAAGATGACTCCTCTACTGCTGCCTTAAATTTTCCTAACTAATGTGATCGGAAAACCCTTTGTAGTTTTCCTTTCAATTTGAGGTTTTTCTCCTCCTTGGCCAGCGTGTAACGTCTAGCCCTATGCTAACATTCGAGTGTTTCCGATTTTCTTAATTTTCACGGTATTTTTGCACTCCAATGTGGTCAATTTCCCAAGCTTTTCCGGAGTCTACGTTGTGTTCTGATTTTTGGTTCAGACTATTGGAAAAACAAGGTCTTATTTTGTGGTAACCCCTATTCTTTGTAGCGTAGGCAGACTCTCGCATACCATTGACAGAATTCATATTCCTAACATTACTCCTATCTTAGACTTTAATGTTCTGAACTCTCTATTATTATCCTACTATGCAATCTACGTTAATTTCCTATAGGAAGACTAGCATTTTCCTAACTTTACCCCTAAATTTTCTATTTTTTTTTCTATCGTGAGTTTTATTGGGAAAACTTAGCTTCTGGGCTATACTAATTGCACTATTCCTGATCTATAAAATACGACGTAGTTTCAATTTTAAATTTGGTATACATAAATGTAATGATCACAGTATTATCGTCTTTCCTCATCGTACTAAGTGTTATTCTACATGGGTTAGTTTCAATGAATTTCATGGTTAAAAGGTACAGTTTTACTTGTTTTGGCGCCATCTCCATCCTCTCCTAAATTTGGGAAAATTACATGATTAGGTTTTAGTTTTCACAGCTTTTGTTATGACGAGTGATCGAATACGGTTTGTTTTGCTGCAATTCGGCTCCAGACCTACCCCTAAAGTACTCAGATGACCACGTTTCCGGTCAGTAACTCTCTCCACACAGACGCACAGCCTGACCAAATCGGTATACGTAACCTCTTCTTTTAGTTCGTGCGCTATTGGTCATCCCCTGTACCGCGACGGAAAGAGCACCTTCCTTATCCATGGGTCCGAGACCCTCCGAATTCCCGTCCTCCAGACAGTTACATTTAAAGGAGATCAAACCGGTTCCGTCCCCTCGTCAAACAACATTATATACTTGCGAATTTTTGCAAAGTCCGGGTTGAAAGGCCGTCCCCCGCATCAAGAGTTCAGAGATAACCACGCTTAAATCAGCAATTATCTCTGCCCAATCGATAGGTACAAATTATAAATATATGTAAACAATACGAGTTTTTATAATCCACAATACTCCAGTTTTCCCAGAAAATTGTGGATCTGACATCTCCAACACAGGTCGTGAATCTGTGCCAGATATTCAGACATATTACATATCAAAATACATGAAAGTGATAATACAATATATATAATAGATTACTTTTTGGTTTGGTTGACAGGTTGGTTTAATGAGACCCTGCTATCTCATGTAGTTTGAATTTAACTGTAGATTGATTTTTTTTGTTTGGAGAAAAGGTAGGACTCCAAAAGCCCAAAATTTGCAAGGCCTGAACCTTGAAAACCTAAGTCGAAGATAAAATTAATTTCATAACATAACTTGGGAACGTATTGTCGACGAATGATTATGCTTATTTTGACATTTCTAGTAATGTGGGTTTTTGTTTGTTCTGTTGAATTCATCAATATGTTCGAACGGGTGTGGAGCGCCTTTGAATTGAATCTTTCTATGAAAATGGCGCTATAAAAATATTTATGTACGCAAACTACAAATACGTGATTTCTAAAAGATGATAGTTCATCGCAAAGGATGATAGTTCATCGCAAAAGATGATAGTTATTTTTCAATTTAATGTCGACGTTTGTTAAGGTACTTATTCTTCGTAAGATGTACTGAAATTCGAATATATATATACTTATACGTATCTACATACTTCGATAAAAGAGGGTGTGGTTTGGAATGTTGACCTAGTTTTAATAACAGTCGAGGAAGTGTGTCATTGAGATATGCGACAGTTATTAAGTGTCAGAGACCCCCGTCAGGAAGCATAACAATTAGGATTCATTGGTTTGTTTTAGAATGATAACGATCTTTGAATTAATAAAAATCGTTTGGGATGTTTATAATTAGTAACGTTAGTTTTCGAATTTAAGTGTTAGGGAAAATATATACTAATAAAATAAATTGTTTTTATAGGAAATATACATAAATATAATAATTGGTTTTATATATATACATATTAAACATTGTATATAAATAAAGATAAAATAAATAACGGCCATATAGATTTGATTGATACATTATACACTTTCTTTATATATATACCTATCCATACACACATACATACTCTTAGTAAAGGCCAAGTTTTTAGCCGAAGTTATTTCACTATACACCTAGGAAAATACACACGTACATCGGGAAGCGGTCAGCGAATAAACTGTCTCTCATGTCCCTTCGTCTCGCAGAAAAACAGGTAGGAAAGCCCATGGACAATTATCGTTCCCTCCTATCATACCCTACTGTGAAAATGTCACCTTGTCATCGAACATCGTCAAAGATAGGCATCGATCCATGACACCTCGGAATGCGAGTCCCCTCAAACACCCTAAATGTCGACGCTTCTGGGAAAATAACTCACCAACGTCAGGATGGTAGGAAACCAGGTCCACCCTCTGGAAGCGACGGATATCCTCAACATTCAACAAGTCTGGTTCTTTGTCCACGAGGGATAATTAGGTGAAGCCAGACTGGTATTTCGTTCCCTTCTCCCGTCCTCCACGTGATAGAGAGCTTCAGACGATTTCACTCGTTTAACCCCTTAGCCAACGCACACGGGATCCAAAGTGAAAGTCAATAAGATGTTCTGAAGTTGTTGTTTATGAGTCAACTCAATAAAAGACAATTATACAGGTAGGTATCTACCGGAAATTTTTATAAATACTTAAATGTATTTATGGAAAAAAAATAGGTATTTTTGAATATTTAAAAGTCAAGTGCTGGTAATGAGTGAGACAATTGAATTATCTATAGTACTAGTTTAATTATAATTCAATGCGAAAGGAAAGGTTTATCGTAAAATATCTTATCAAGGAAGATGTACCCGCTGGGTATCATAAAATGTACTTAAACACAAATATTTGATTAGAACGGCTTTGATCAAGTATACAAAACATTCACTCATGATAGATAACGGTCGTATAGTATTGACCTATATATTAAACAGTAAATATAATCATATATATATATACATATATACATACATATAATATGTGCGCTTATACATCATTAGAAATATAATTCATGTCTCCGTCCTCGCCTTCCCCGGGTAATCTGAAAACTTTAATATTTAATGGTTGGCTCACCTGAACTCCCGACAAATTCATAATTTTTCCAGACGGGTTATACACGCCAATATGAAGATTCAGAAAATATTGAACTTCCCTGCCTGGAATGTTTAATCTAAGTTAGAAATATTTACTTAATACAATCTAGTGTTTCCTAATTTCAATTCGTGATCTACCGATTTGTACTATTTTTCAAACTTAATGAACTCTAAATCCAAATATTGTTAGATAATATTTCATTTTTGTTGTTTTATTTCCCTATTTTATTCTTTGTACTCACGTAATTCTCTTTACTAACTATTAATTAAATCCGTAAACCGAACGCTTGGTAATATTTTAGAACTTTATTATTTTTCTTTGACGAAATTAATCCCACGCTAGGTATTAAAATGAATTATATGAAACTAAGACTCAGCTGTTTTTAAACTTTCACTAAATTATTTTAAACGCAATTATATTTAATTTTTCTTAAACTCGTAATAAATTCAGTTCAACACAAAATATGAATTAAATCACATTTCATTTAAACAATTTTAATTAATTCACAGAAGCAATTTTAAAAAATCTTTAAACAAATAACTTTATTAATTATAGAAATTTTTCAATATTTATTAAATTATTATTAGTATCACATTGCACTTATAATTTTGAGAAAATTAAATCAAATATATTGTTATCAACTTTAATTACAACTTTTAGAATCTTCAACGTAATTTAAGTATTATTAATTTTTAGGAAATTTCACTATTTATGAAACTATTATTGTATTAGATCAACAAGAGAATTTATTTTAACACTTTATTTATTAGAAGACGAAATTTTTGAAGTCCAGGAAAAACACTTTTTAATCACTCCGCACGCAATTAACGACGTATCAACTCGAGACGAACTGCCTTTAAGAAAATTTTAATATTAATTTAAACACAAATATTTTATTTATTTTAAGATGAAATTTTTGAAGTCCAGAAAAAACACTTTTTAATCACTCCGCACGCAATTAACGACGTATCAACTCGAGACGAACTGCCTTTAAGAAAATTTTAATATTAATTTAAACACAAATATTTTATTTATTTTAAGATGAAATTTTTGAAGTCCAGAAAAAACACTTTTTAATCACTCCGCACGCAATTAACGACGTATCAACTCGAGACGAACTGCCTTTAAGAAAATTTTAATAAATAAATAATTATTAATTTGAACACAAAATCACTTTATTTATTTTAAGATGAAATTTTTGAAGTCCAGAAAAACACTTTTTAATCACCCAAATACCGATACGCCCGTAATGAACTATTTCTTCCAACTTATTTCGCGACGAACTCCAATCAACTTCAATTCAAACACTTTATTTATAAACACTTTCGATTATTATAATTTCACTTAAAACCACCAATTTTAATTAATTCACAGAAGTAATTTTTAGTATCAACTTAATTATAATGAATTTTAGAAACTTCAATATTTATCAAACTATTATTGAATTAAATCAAACTATTGTTGAATCAATCCAACAACTATTTAAAAGAATTTATTTAAAACTTTATTTAATTGTAAGAAACAAATCAAATGAAACTTCCTAAGTCCAAAAACAAAACAATTACTTAAAATCGGTCAGCACGTGATTAAATATTTCCTCGCCCGACGTATTCCGCGACTAACTCCCATATTCTGCCGTTACATTCCCTTATATATCCAGCTTAAAATCAAAAGGCCCTAACTGCATTCCATACCTTCATTAAATTATGTTCTCTATTAACTCGTAAACCTATATGTAAGTAATACTAATTTCGAATGTAATTCTTCAATGTAAATATTTAGATAACACCTGGCCCGCCTCTGAATCCATCACTTTTCCTCACTCCGGCCAGGATCGAATTTAGTTCATTCCTCTAGATCGCCCTGCTGTTCCTTATTATAGAATTGGAAATTTCGATTCATGTTTTTTTTTTCTGAAAATATTATCTATCGCTTATTCTTTGGTCGCCTATGAACTCGGGTATCTCGTAATTATAGCCACTATGTCATTATTGAATTTTATTTAAAGAAGCGCCTTCTTCACATCGTTCAATTTTAGAAATTCCCTTAGTCCCTGGTTGTCTTTATACGCGATATCTTTTTATTTATGAATTTTCCGATGGTAACATGGTTTTTCTCTGATCTAACATGTGAATATTCGATTAACGCATATTTTCGTGCAATTTTCACTTGATCCTAATATTGGTGTAAACACTTTATAATTTCTTCCCCACCTCACCTGCCTGAGTTAATAAATATACCTTTCCAGAATGATTTTTCAATGTGTTGCACTGCTTCTTCCTGGTCTAACTGTATTGCACCTTTTGCATGTACCTGTCGTCTGCTTATACTTTCATCCGGGTCGATTGATATCATCCTTAATTGATTTTTCACCACCTTTAATAATTTTATGTATTAATTTATAGGCGTTTTTACCTGTGATTTACCTACCCCAAACCTGGTAGATATGAGTTCGTTCACTTCTTTCCTGGCCTCTCCCCCTTCTTCCATTTCACTCTAACTCAATATCACATTAGCCTATTGTTTATTATGGGTAATAACCCTTACTTTTACAAAAAACCGATATAAATCAGAGTTAATCGAAAACCCATTATTTTTTATTACTTTTCCTTAAATAAATATTCCTATCTTCCCTGTATAACCTTAATTGTTTGTTTGTCTCTTTATCACCTGAGTTTCATGTTCATCTGGTCGCTTAAATACACAATTCTTGTCGCCTTGTTTACATTAGTCATTGACAACCTCAAAATTTTACCTAAATGTATCGAACTATATTCAAAGTAGTAGTCCATATATCTCTATATTTCTATTGAATTCCTTCAGTTTAAATTTTATAATTGATTGATACATTTCTCATCTACATTTTCATAATATCTGATGTCCCAAATCTACTCAATTAATACCTTTTATCACCTAAAATCAGTCTAGTTTCACTCCCTTGTAATTATCTACGTTCCTGAAATTAGAAAATTGTACTCCTATTTCACATTAGTCCTGCCTAAATCGCCTCTTAAGTTTGCCGAAGTTTCCATACTGTATAATTCTTGTTTCTTCCCTTTTTCATCTGTTGAAGCTATTGTTCTCTGAATTATTTTCTCTAATTCGTTGTTTTTCCGCTTAGCCTTACATGACACGTCTTTCTGTCTAAATTCTAATGCAAACACACCTTTCCCCGTGCAAGATAAATCATCACTTTGTAGTTTTTTTATTTGTAATTAACATTTTGCGTATTATTTTTACTTTCTGTTTTCACTTTTCGATGGTTATTCATCTCTGCATTACCCATGTTTTCTTTATAGTTCACGACCTCCCTCGCCCTATTCGTCCTCTAGTGAAATGTTTACATTATAGGCCGTCGATCTGAACCCTTTCGATTCACATAAATAATTCATATTTCCTTTGTCCTGTCACCACTAATTATTGTTTATGTAAAACGCTCGTTTGATTGGTAACGTTTTCGGCGATCTGGCCCAATCCTGTGATGTTTATTTATAAGGGGGAACGCCTTCTTCCCACTGCCATCTCGTGGTTTTATGTTGCAACAAGTTTTATGAATCAAAATTATTGGATTATAATTCACTGTAATCAAACTCTCCACAAGTCGATAGATGTCGCCCCCTTAAGCTTTTCTAGCATGAAAGTTATGCATATATAAAAAAAAAATATTTTCCAGGGTTCTATTAAAAGAAAATGATGATGGTTAGACCATTACAATTCTGGAAAGCGGTTCGTCTGATTGACAATTCGTTGTTAACAGACCGACAGCCATCTCTGATGCGCAGACGCAATGTAGTTATGCTGAGTCTATTATGCAGATATTTCAATGGAGCCTGCTCGGAGGAGCTAGCAGCGTTGATCCCCTCCGCGCCGGTGCACGTGCGTGAAACTTGACGGACACGAGTGGAACGTCGGCTTCATGAGAACGGGTCGTTTCGTATGTGGAACAACCTACCGGCATCTGTCTTTCCTCCAACATTAAATCCGGGTCTCTTCAAAGCCCGCATTAACAAATCCCTTCCTACAGCCCCCTCCTTAACCCGCCTCACAACGTTTTCCAACCAGGTAGCGATACAGTTACCCTGTACGTGCTCTGTACATACAGGAGCGCTCTTGTGAGGAGTAACATAAAAAAAAAATCTTCCCATGCGGTGGCGGAGTCATCTATTATTGTGGATGACTTTCAGCTTATGACATTGGGACCTTTTGTAATCCACAAAAGGTTTTTTTTTAAGAAAGACAAACATTCCCTGGTTATGTATAAGCCGACAATATTTGAAATCACAGTGAGCGGAAGATGTTGCTTTTATCGTGATGGAGCCAGCCGAGGAATTGAACTCACGACGCCCGGGACGCAACATCGGGCGCCAAGTTAGCCTCTCACGGCGCCATCGACACAGGAATCTGCGTCGTGAAAGTTCACCCGAAATCACCCGTCTCCCTGGCACCACGTCATCTCGCTCTGTCAGTTTTATTTGTCATTCAGTTTTTGGGCGGTCGATGAGAATACGCTCGTCACAGACCGCCCGTTACATACGAGGTATGTTCAAAACAAAAGGTGAATTTCAAATTTTTTCGAAAAGTATTTATTTATTCATCAATATTCATTTTTTCCCCTTCAAAGTAATCCCCCTCAGATATAATGCACTTATGCCAGCGCTTCTTCCAATCCTCGAAGCACTTCTGGGATGCGCTTTTCGGTATGGCTATCAGCTCGTTCTTCGATTCTGACTTCATCTCATCAATTCTGGCAAAACGCTTTCCTTTCATTGGTATCTTCAGTTTCGGGAATAGGAAAAAGTTGCAGGGAGCCAAATCTGGTGAATACAGTGGTTGAGGAACGATTACAGTGTTGTTTTTGGCCAAATAATCACGAACAAGCATTGATGTGTGAGCTGGTGCATTATCGTGATGCAAAAACCATGATTTATTTTTCCACAATTCCGATCGTTTGAGCCGTATTGCTTCACGCAAACGTTGCATAACTTCCTTGTGGTATTCCTTATTAACCGTACGACCTGTTGGCAAGAATTCATGATGCACCACGCCATTGTAACAGAAGAAAACAGTGAGCAAAACCTTCACATTTGATCGAACTTGGCGTGCTTTTTTCGGTCTTGGCTCTTCTGGCCGCTTCCATTGGAATGATTGGGCCCTGCTTTCAACGTCATAACCATATAGTGATTTGACGATTTTCAAAACCATTTTCTTCACTGTTTCGATGTTTTCTTCGTTTGTTGACGTGGTTGCAACTCCAGGACGCTCATCGTCATTAACATTTTCTCGGCCTTCTGTAAAGCGCTTGTACCACTTATAAACACTTTTTTGAGACAATGTGGACTCGCCGAATGCCACAGTTAACATTTTAAGTGCGTTGGAGCACTTTATTCCATTTTTAACGCAAAATTTAATACATATTCTTTGATCCATTTTTTTCAAAAAGAAAAATATCGAAGAACACACAAAAACGTGACTAACCTTTCCAGTTGTCAAAAACAAACCACTTATCCAAAATGGCTGATAATGCTAACATTTGATAAACATATGTGTACCAATATAACAAAAAAAAATCGATAATCGAATGTACACAACCCGCGTAAATTCAAAATTCACATTTTCTTTTGAACACACCTCGTACATAAAAAAAATCAGGAATCGGGTGCGTTTGCAGTGAAGCATCATTTTATTTTTCATACGAACCGATTCCCTTACAAATTAGAACATGATATTATTACAAATAATATCATGTTCTAATTTGAACATGATATTATTGTTCTAGTTAGAACATGATATTATTACAAATAATATCATGTTCTAATTTGGGGGGGGGGTATATGATACTACCCGTTTGTGACGACTGTATGCGATAGTATGGTGGGCGATATCGAGAGATATGATACGCCCACATATTATATTAATTGTGTGTAACAGGCATTAAGCAGAGATGATATGCTACTTACTTATATTTCTTACTTAAATTCGCAACATGAAATATTTTTACTAACAATAAACCCAACCTAACCTGTTATTTGGCCTTATGGCCTTTTGAGTCCCAGAGAAAAAACACAGAAAATAAGTAAATACATGCACATATGTACTTGAAAACAGTATATATTTTCTATTTCTTACTAATCCACACTATTTAATTAGAACATGTATAACTTTCGGTCGGTAGGTATGGAGATATCGTAAAAATCTCCAAATATATTACCTGACGAGAATGCAGAGGTCAGCCACTACGTGCATTCCATCGCAATCAACTTCCCGCTGCTCACCTATGCAGGTAGATACCAAAACCATGGAATAATGCGTATCTACCGTCTTCGCTGTACGGTGGCGTATACTGCCATTCATGGGGTACCTTTGCATGATTTAAAAACAAACGTTTTTTTCTCTATCTTACAAAACATTAATACTAATATATTGATTTTTTTACTTATGTTTCATAAAGTTGGTACTTTTTGTGACATATTAGAGTCTATTTAGTTTTTTGAGAGTGAGTGAGATGGCTAATTTTAACCCTTAAGAGGTAACTTATTTCCGACTTAAAATTTACATTAAAAATTGTAAATGGTAGTATGGACAGCCCTGGTTTATTTAATCTGTCAATTTCATTTACCTAAGAGAGCTACTCGTTCCAAAATCGTGTTTAAATGCAACAACACCCGGACTGAGCATTATAAATACTCGCTTGTACCTAGATTACATGAAGTTAGTAATAGATACCCAGATTTAGCGGATTTATTTAACTACATGAAAGGTAAGTACAAGGCTATACTATCATATATTTTAAATCAACATTAATTTAACTTTACTATATATTTTATATGTACGCATATCTTTTACTTTTCTATACTTCATGAACTTTTATTCTTCATATCCTCTCTGATTCCGTTGTAGAACCTAATGCCACATTTAATAGTTACCTTTTTAAATTGTTTGTGGTATATTTTGTTAAGAAAGGAAGTGGGGAAGGGGATGGGTCCCGACGTCGTGGCTCCAGTGTTAAGAAAAGACGAAAAAGGACTCACCTCGAGGCCAGAAGCAGGGCTGATCTCGGGTTCCACCATGGTTTGCTCAGCTGGTAAAGGCATCTCATCTCTTATCTCAAAGTCGTATGAACGGCCGCAGCCTTATATTGGGAAAGGTAACTAACTACTCGAATGAGAGATGCGTGCTTTCTAGTCAGGGTTTATTTACAGGACAACATTTACAGGTAATTACATATGGGGTTTCGAATCTAGGGGCTGATCCTAATCTAATCTGATTCCTGATAATCTCTTTCTGACGAATTAATGCACCGGTCACTGGCTTTAATATTTAGGTTCAGTGCAAAGACAATAAGTTACAGTGTAATTAGCGGGTGGCCACGTGCCCAAGGCATGCCGCACGCACCTGACGACTCTGCGTCTGGATTGGTAATGGCGGGCGTTTGCTCAGTGCGAGCCCACGCCGTAATGGCGGCCGGAAACCGTGTCCGATTCGCTGGTCTCGCCGGCCAAAAACAACGATGGCGGGCAGAAACGTGTCACTATTGATCGAAACGCGAAGTTAGCGACGAGCGGCTGGGTGTATCTTTATTTAACTAGCGCCTAGAACATTATTGTGTTACCTAACAATTTTCGTGATTGTAGTATAATAACTGTGAAATGTAATTATTGTTTATGGTATATTTATACCATTCTAATTAACTGAATAAACTTTAACATATTTGTGTTTTTTGGAAAGTGTCTCGAATAACAGTGTAAGGGTGAAAATTTTTTTTATAGATAAATAAATTGTACGTGTATTTGAAATGTGATAAAAAAAACGTTAATGTAGTATTTGAGATATTTTGAAACTAACATTTATATTTCAAATGGGGTGAAGCAAATTTTTTATAGGTGGTGCGTGCGGATGGTTGCCAATCCTTATCGTAAAGATCAGGATGGTTTTGCGGTTGCGAATTGTATATAAAAGGATTTTGCGAGCAACTACGGCTTAGGATTGAAGAACAATAATATAGGGAAAAGGTAAAAAAGGGACTCGATTTCGCCATTCAATGTTGATAATTCAATTGTGTCTGTTGTACTTTTTTCACTGGACATTATTATACTTGTACGGAACTTGTGTTATCAATCGTCAGCGGTTATAATTTTATGGAACTTTGTTCTCGGTGGCGTTTTTTTATACTGGTGGCGGAAGGTTAAACAAGAA